>PVKN010006192.1:0-29057 GCA_004027915.1 Capromys pilorides
ACTTAGCACCTTGCCCTTCTAGCCCACGTACTCTCCTCTGAGTTGGTTCTACAGTTCCACCCGGCTCCATATGGCTTCTTCTCCGCAGCATTGCTGGGTGACTCTGGTCTCCCCTGAAGGCTGGATATGGGTCTAGACACTGGGCAGAGCCAAAGAGCTGGGTGGAGCCAAAGTGCCTGATGGCCGGCCAAGAAGGCTGTGGACTTCGGTGTCTTGCTGCTCTGTCCCGTTGCATCTGCATTGTATTTCTGCATGGCCTGCTCAGCTCAGCGTGCCAGCTGTGATATACTGTGACATCAATACTTGTGCCCATCAGGACCCATCTGAAAATTTCACCCCCAAATTTACGTGCTGATAATGTCTGGAGGTGCAGTCTGCATGTGATTCACATTAGATAAGGTCATGGGTGGGATCTCCTTGATGTCATGGGTAGCTTTCTTTTATTTATTTATTTATTTATTTATTTATTTATTTATTTATTTGTTTGTTTATTTATTTATTTATTTTTGTGGTGCTAAGGATTGAACTCAGGACCCTGAGCTTGCCAGGCAAGAGCTTATTCTACTGAGCTATCTCCCTGGCCCCTATCATGGGTGACTTTCTAAGAGGTCTAGAAACCCAAGCTGCCACACTTGCCCTCTGTCCTTGTAAGGCCTCTGTCTTGCTGTGGTACAGCACAAAGCCCCCAACGGATGCATCTGCCATGCTCTCAGTCTTTGGGCCTCCAAGAATAAACCTCTACTTAGTATAATATCAGCCTTAGGTATTTTGTGATAGCAACAGAAATCACACTAAGACAGATATCTATCATGTACTTACTTACGTGACTTCCCTTGAGACAGCGAACTGACACACACACTCACAGAAGTCTGTTTTCCTCCCAACCAGACACCTACTGGTGTGAACACCAAAGTGTAATATGGCTTGAACCAGTTATTTACCCGCAAGGCAGCTCAGTGCTGGCTTCTTGGTCTGACGTTCTTCCTTCTGCATCATCTCCAGGGAGGGAGGTCTGTGGTCCTTTGGAGACAGGAGCTGCTTCGCGGTGCAGCCAGACAGCTCCTCAACTTCTTGATGAACTTCTTTCTGGGGTCTTGGAAGAAGGGAGAGGCGGGTTCTGCACACCCTGAGCTGAGTGCTGTGGGCACCCGGACTCAGCTGCAGCCGACTCACGTGCTACGCTGAACGCAGCACAACTCGGTGCTCTAAGCGAGCCTCCTCGAAACCTCAGTCTTCCGGGGCCTCATCATCTGGCTCCGTGTACCTCTCCAGCTGTGGAGTCAGCATTTTGTACTGCACATTAAAGAAGGAAAACCACAGCGAAGCCCGCCACACAGGGAGTGGAGCTTAGGGCAAAGCGCTTGCCTACCGCGCACGAGTCCGTGTGCAAGTCCTCCGTCTGATCCCCAGAACTGAAAACAAACTACAGTTTTTAAAGCTGATCCATGTTTTGCAAGGATCTGAGAAGTCTCACACATTGGTGCACATCTCCTGCTGCAGAAGAAAGGCAGTGCGAGACGGAGCACCCGCCTGTGACCCCAAAGCCCCCTTCGAGTGGAAACGGCTTCTCTGGCTCTCCCAGATGTGCAGGCCTGGACTCCATAGCAGTCCCTGCCCCCTACTTCCCTTCCTACGGAATCTCTGTTGTCTTCTCCCTGGAGATGCGCACACTGAGCCCGAGCCTTACATCCATAAACACTTTCCTTTACAAAAGAAAATAACGAGTCTACTTCTACAAGCGTGTGCCGCTTGAAGCACTTCGCAAGCACTTTTGCAGAGTAGATTTTCAAGGAATCCCGAAGGGACACAAAGTCATCCTTTGAAAAACAGAGAAGGCGGAGGCAGGGGTGGAGGGGAGCCAGGTATTGGTGTGGGCACTGGGTGTCGGGATCCCGGTTGGCTGGTTCCCGTGAGTGACTTCACAGTCTCCCCCTCCATCTGAACCCTGTCTTCCTTTAGTCACCCAACAGCCCTTGGGCACCTACTGTGAGCCAGGCCCCAACAGAAGGGGCTGTAAGGAAAAACAAGCAGAAGTGGGGATCCATGCTGCAGGGGGACACAGCCACCAGCTGTGGCCCACTGACCTTCTGGACAGTGGGGCTCAATTTCAATTGCTGTGACCGGGCTCCAAGCTGGGCAGTCTGGGTGGTAGAGAGAGGAACTGCAGGGGAGGCTGATGAGCCAGTGCATGGTGGGAGTGGTGAAAGCTCTGTAAGAAAGGAATGGGCTCTGGGCCAGCACCTTCAGGACCCCTGCAGAGAGCTTCCACCCTGCTGTGCTATGCCCTGTGCCCAGGGCAATGACCATGTGTCCCTCCCACAGCATCAGGGCTCTGGGTGGCTCCAGCCCCTGAGGTCACCAAGCGAAAGGGGCTGAGTTTGGCCTCCCCGACTCCTCCCTTGCGTGTTGTGTGCAAGCTGCTCTCCAGAGACTCTTCAGGGACCTTCTCACAGCACCTGTCCCCCGGGCTCTGGGGCCCACTTCTTCCCTTGTCCTCCCAGGCCTGGGGCAGTGTTTCACCAAGCTGCTGTCTGCATGGCCCTGTCTCCCCTCTGGGAGTGGTCCCTTTATCAACGCATCCTAAGCTTACCAGTCTGGAGCTGCCCTTTAAAGCACCCAAGTCACAGATAGGTGGTGACTGACCTTAAGGATAGCAGGCTTCCCCTGAGATCTCCGGGGACAATGGCATTGTCCAATTTACATTTTTAGAACTTTCTGTGTTGATAGAATTTCACCCCTACAGTAAAGTTGCAATAGGATTGTTACAGGATGAATTATGCCCCTTCTCCAATAGGTATGGGAGTTGTAGCCCAGTACCTTGAAAGGAGACTTTTTAAGTAGTCCCCTACATCTATCTGATGGTTCAGATGAAGACTTCTTGGCTTTACAACAGTGTGAAAATAACATGCATTTTGTAGAGATCATGCTTTGATGTTTGAACTCAGAGGTTTTCCCCAGCTAACAATATGTACTGTGGTTTGTCCCCTTGATGCTGGGCAGTGGCACCGAGCTCTAGCACCAGTGCTGAGAGCAGCCGCTGGTGCCCTGTGGTGGGCTGCATTACTAACTGGGGGGTGCTTGGTAAGTCAGGCATATCCCATGTACCGTCACTTTAGGCTCTTTTATGCTGACTTACTGGGACATAACCCCACCACTATGATCAGTCTTCATAATCATCGTGGTTGGCTTAGGGGATATTTAGAAGATTAGTAAAGTGTCATCACATGGGGCACAACCCTGAGGACAGGACCCGGGCCCTCGCCACTGCCTCTCTGGCTCCTCCCCTGCTGCCTGTTTCGCAGATGGGTTGAGCAATTATCTGTCATCATGACCCTCCACCAGGATTCCCCCACCATGAACTGAGCCCTCTGAAACTATGAGTCAGAGATAACTGTCTCTGTCCCGTGCACTGTGAGTGTCGGGCGTGTTGTCTCAGAAACAGAAAGGTGACTGATGCACCCATCATGACTAGAGAAGCATGTGAGTCTGAGATTAGGGCCTCAGCGGAGGTATTCAAGTTAAAATGAAGACAGTGAGTGAATCCTGATCCAGTGTGACTAGAGTCCTGATAGAAAGGGGAACTGTGTTAGACGTGGTGCTATATGCCTATAATGCCAGCACTTTTGGGGGGTTGCTGAGGAAGAAGGATCATGGGTTTGAGCCCAGCTTGGGCACTTAGGGACCTGGTGAGGTCATATTTCAAAATTATAAATGAAGCAAAAATAAAAGAAACTGTGAGGATGTAGTTCAGAGGGGAAAGCCCTGGGCTCAATGCCTGTGCCTATTGAGAGAGAGAGAGAAAGAGAGAGAGAGAGAGAGAGAGAGAGAGAGAGAGAGAGAGAGAGAGAGAGACAGACAGAGAGACAGACAGACAGACAGACAGCGTGAGACTGTGGTGCAGTCTGCTCCTCTTGTTCTACATCATCTGCTTTTCGTTTCTCTGAGCACCTCCTGGGACCGTGAATTTCTAAGGTTCACCACTTATAATCATTTTGTCACATTTCTTGATCATTTCCTGTTCAAATTTATCACGGACTGGACACAGGAGCCACTGGGTTAGCATGCAGGGTTGATGCCTCCTTTCCACAGTGCTGACGGCTCCGGTTTGCCTGGCAGGTTCCTAGGTCTGACACCCAAAGCCCCACACAACTGCAGTGCTTTGTCAGGTGCTATGGAGCACCACAGCGTGCTCCATGAAAGTACAAGGAGGAGCTCGTGCACGGAGCCCTGGCACCGTGGCCTCAAAGGGGAAGCTGACCCTTTGCACCACAAGTGAGCCGGGCCCACCGTCCCTGTCCAATTCTGCCTGTTGGCCCAGAATCATTCTTTGTCACTATCTCCTCACTTGCGGCTCCCAGCCCAAGTGGAGTTCAAGGTCACACAGGGCATCTGCTGTCATGTTTCCTGAGTTTCTTCTGAGCATCCAGCTGAGTCATCTGGACCAGATTCTCCATCTCTGTCTCTTCATCTTTTTTAATGACCTCAGGAATGGATCACAGACCAGTGCCCATCTTGACAACAAATAAATAGATGCAAAAAAGAGAAGATGCAGCCTTCGTCTACAGATGTGGAGAAAGCAGGGAGTTAACAAGTGAACATTTGGCAGCCAGGGCAGCATTAGCTGTTGCCAGCAATGAATGCTAAGGCCAGGGAACCAGAAGGCAAGGAGGATGAGGACGAACTGCTTTAAAGCTTTCCTAGTAGGGAACGAGGGTGGGACTCAGGCCACAGGGGAGCTCACTCCTTTTCACGGCCCCTGCATCATCAGAGACCAGCTCCGTGAAGCAGAGTGCTGTTTTGCTAAATGGCTTTGTCCCCAGCACATAGACATGGACATGAGACATAGCAGTTGCTCAATAAACACTTGGGAACTGAACAACTGAATGAATGAAAGAGGTGTGTGGGAGGCAAGGGGCTGGCGAAGGATTAAGAGGGTCCCTTGGCCCGAGATTCCTTTCCACATGGGTGTGTCTGCATCTGCACCCAGATCCTCAGCAGATATGACGGTGAGATTCTACTCCTTTAAATGTTAACAGTGTAATAAACATGAATCACCAAAAAGCGCTGTTAAAATAAGGTTAATGGAGCTGAGTTTATTTCATTTTGTTGCATAGTTAACTAGATCCAAATAATTACCAGCTCTGCATTTATAGATGCCCCTCTTAAGGTTACTTTTATGTAGCTCTGTGAGGTGAGGGTTCTGTTTCTCCTCTCAGTTTTATAGACTGATGTGGAGTAGAAGGTGCAGGAAGGGACAGCTGTGGAGTGGAGCGGAGCGGTAGCCGACCCCGGGCCTTCACAGCTCTCAGGTCCACGGTGCAAAGCACGCTGATGGCTACCCCATTCCAAACGGCACCATCCTGCCCCAATCCCACAAGCAAATTCTGTCCTTGAGCCATGAGCCTGGACCCAGCATGCTTCAGGGGGAGCAAAAGAACCAGGGCCAGCTGACCTGGGAACGCGGCTCTCCCAGTGTTGTCATCCGTGTGGAGTTAGAGACTGGCCCGCCCGCAGCCCCTCCTTGTTTTCTGCAGTGTGTAATGTGGAGCACTTAATTGACATTTGCATGCAATGCCGTAAATCATAGAATCATAAGGCTGCAAGAACGCTCTAAAGCCAGCTCTGAGCGGTGAACGGGGAGACCTGAGCTGAAAGGGAGGCAAGTGGCTAACGGAAAGGGACAGCAAGTTGACTGTGAGCCCGGGGAGGGTGCCTTCCCTTCCGCAGGTCTGGCCTTGTTTAGCACTGTCTGGCCTGGCAGAGCCAGGGCTGGGACGCCCTTTGACACGGGAGGGAGCAGACGCAGAGTCAGGCCGCTCTGGGCCCCAGCTGGGATGCACAGCGGGGCCCAACTCACTTGACTTGGGGTTTTGTGCTCTGTCCCTTGGCCCTCCCAGGGGAGCCTGCTATCTGCAAGCCACTGACCAGGACACCATCTGTCCATCTGTGAGGAGTGAGACTGCAGATGAGCATCCGTGTTATCTGTTACGGCACAGACCCAGGACAGCCCTCCCCCCCCGCCCCACCCAAGCCTCACAGAGACAGGAGTCAGGCTATTGGAAGGTGACTGGACAGTGAGGTGCTGTAGCCATGGTGGATGCAGCCACTGATGAATTCAGAGCTGAATGTGTTATTAGGAACCCGGGCCTGGTCAGAGGCAGTCCCTGGGGGAAGGGGTTTCCTAGCCAGATGTGTCTTTCTCCACAGGTCCTCCCTCCTTTCTCGATTTCCAAGCCCTGTAACCTGAGCAGTGCTCCTGGCCCATTCGCTTCTGCATTGGAGACGGCTAACTGCGGACTAAATCCTCTAAAACCGTAAGTCCAAATAAACTCCTCCTCCTTTCAGCTGTGGGTGTGGGGTATTGTGTCCCAGTTAAGACACCATCCGTGGCCAGGAGGCTTTGGGCAATGAGACCTAGGAGGATGGCTATGAAAGCAGTCTGGAAATAAGGAGAGGTAAAGTGCACTGGTGGACGGCTTGCTCGTAGCGCCTGTCAGAGGCCTGGGCATGCGGGGTCCTGGCCTTGATCTTAGGAATGGACACAGACAAAGTAAAGCTCTCAGACACGGAGTGGGGCAGAACTGGGCTCAAAGCCTGCCTTTTGCACTTGATTGGTGCATGGCTATGGGGCACAAAATCCAACACAGTGTGCGTAAGGACCTGCTCAGGCTAACTGTTGTGGGCTGACTGTGTCTCCCCCAAATTCCCAGGTTGAAGTCCTGACCCATGGTACTTCAGAGCATGGCCAGACATGTGGAACAGGATCCTCAAAGAGGTCACTATGAAAGGCTTGGGAGGACTCTGCCTCAGCCTGATACTTGTGCTTACCAAAAGAGGAGGTCAGGATACAGGAGACCCTGGGGATGCAGGATCAGTGGGCGCAGGCCCGTGAGGACACAGCAGGATGACCACCAGCTGCAATGGGAGGGCGAGAGGCCTCAGGAGAAACCACAGCCACTGACACCCTCATCCTGGGCTTCTATCCTCCAGAGCCACAAGAAAATCAACTTCCGTTGTCCAAACCCCCAACTGGCATGTTGTGTTGTGACAGCATGAACAGACTGATACACACAACCTGATGTCATTCTGCCACAGCCAGGGGGTGGAGTATGGCAGCAACCCAGAAGCCTCTGCCTGAGACATCCCTGCCCATCATCTTCTTGCACAGAGAAGATGTCAGTGCCCTGTCATCTAATAGCTCTGCCTGGATTTGAACTTCAGGAGCTTGGAACCATCTACGCCTGATCTTCTATCCTCAGCCTTGGCCTGACCAACACATCTTCATGGTTGTGTGCAAAATGCTCTTTCATTCTTTTTCATTGCTCCATAATGTTCCACAGTGTCCCTTTATGCATTTTCCCATCACAACCCTGAATTGTTTGAGCCGTTTCTAAGTTTCAGTTCTTTTCACCAAATCTCCTGTGGGCAACCTGCTCCTTGTGCACATCGTTAGTGGCCCTGAATATTCATTTCTCGTGGGTGTGCGATACGCCTCTGTCGGGGGTGGATTGATGTCACAATCCACTCAGACATCCAGAACAGAGGATGTAGAGTTCTTTTATAGAGTTAGCGTGCTATTTGTTTTTTTTTTTAATATTTAAAATTTTATTTTAAAGAGTAAAAATAACAGAAACAAAGATAGAAAAACAGTAACAAGCAAGAGTGCATATAGTACAGAATTTCAAAACAAGAACAAAAATTTAACAGTGGCTGTATTACATATTTTCATCATCAAATCTGTTTAGATTAATAGATAAAGTATGTAAGATTGGTCACATAATTAATATTAACACTTTCGATAAACCTTAATTTTTTTAACTCTTCCAAATGCATTTTGTATTTAAGTCACTCTTCTAAAAAAATTTTATAGGGGCTGAGGATGCAGAAAACGCAAGGTCCTGAGTTTGACTCCTGGTACCCCCCAAAAGTGTTATTTGTATATGGCCTGTTCTATTTCCCATATACTTTAGATCATCTCTAGGCACCTCCTAAGATCTAATGCAACACAAATGCTGCAGAAATGCTTGTTGCATTATTTAGCGAAAAATAGTGAGGAGGATATGCCTGGCTCAGACACAGCCTTGTAAGTACATTCAGTGGTGGATGCCTGGATATGTGGACACAGAATCGTGGACAGGGAGAGCAGAGCAGGTATTCGGGACTAATCACCAGGTCCTGGATGAAACCTGGGTCTCCCTTTGGCAAACGTTAGCGCCAGCGTTTTAGGCTCTGCTTCCACCTTCTCGTCTGTGAAGCGGTGCCCGCCACCTACAGCTGAACGTGAGGTTTGGAAGTGATCATCTGTGTAGAGTGGGAAGGAAGAGGCAAGATCCAGCATAATCCACAGCCAAATACCATTCATGTAAAGTTTAAAAACCTGCGTGAGCAACACGACATAATGTTTATGGATACATAATCGTGTAATAAACATTTAAAAACATCCATGGATTGGCATAATAAACTCAGTGTGGAGGCTCCTAGTGGGAGGGTGTGGGAGCTGGGGTGGGGGCTGGCATAGGAGGCGCAGCTCTGTCTGGAGTGTCTCGTTGGGGAAGAAAAATCTGGAGGAAACAGAGCATAAGGTTAAGATTTTTCAAAGCTGGTGTTTATGATACGTTCCCTATTCTTGTCTATCTGTAGGAAACATTTTCCGTTAAAAGATAAAGTATTACTAAATACATAATATCAACCTACACAATATTAATACTATGTGATGATTTGCATACTGCTAGGATACAGTATGCAAATGAGTGCTAGCTATTGTTATTATGGATATTGATTGCCTATTGTAAGCTGGATGCTTTTTCCTTGGGTCCTGGGGGTGTTGGATAGAGCTCATCTGGGAATCCAGACCCCACCCAGCTGGTGTAGGCTCCGGTCTCACCTGGGTCCTGCCTGCCCCTGCGTAGTTGGGAGACGTGTGTTCTTGTCACTTTCTTAGAATGATTGAAAGTCACTAAACACAGCAGCTCTGGCTGAACACATCAGCCCTGCTAGGTGTCCGATTGTGACCGTGCTAGGAGACAAAGAGACCCAGGAAATGCTGGCACTGCAGGGAGAGGAGGAGTACTGCGGGGAGCTCCACCGAGAACCTGGCCGGGTGAATTATTCTGTTTCTCCCGACACCCGAGCGGGCGGGATACCCACCAGCCAGGCTGCTTCTGACAACACGCTCGCCTTTAACAAATGGGGCTCTAGCGCTATTTATTTTCCAAACGGGGTTGAATTTCGACTCATTGTGGGAATATGGTTAGGAAAAATAATGACCGGGAAAACATACACACACGGCTGCGCACAGCACACACGCAGTGGCACACACAGAATAAGAAAACAGCAACCAACCTTGGGGAGGGGGGTGGAGAAGATAAACAAAAGGAGCTCTTTTGTGTCAGCCCAACAGGCTGTGTGTGCTTGAGAGCGACAGAGAGAGGAAGAGGGGAACAGGGAGAGGGAGAGAGAGAGAGAGGAAGAGAGAGAGACAGACAGACAGAGAGAGAGAGAGAGAGAGAGAATGTGTGCGTGTGTGTGTGTGCGTGTGTGTGTGTGCGGGCACACGTGCTTATGCGCTCGCGTGCGTTCGCGCACACCCGCTGCAGGGGGAGGACTGAGTGGCAAGCACGCAGAACAGCCTTGCTCAGGAGGTGAGAGGGGCTCCCCGACCCCAGCCTTCATTCAGTCACCAAGATAACACTTCTCTTGCCTTGCTCGAACTGACTGGGCAGTGTCAACATGGGCTTTATTTTAATAATGCCTTGGGCAAGAGCCTGGGGCCCTGAGCCGCTGTAACACTGAATTCCTGGCCTAGCATGGATGGGGGTGGGAGGCCATCTCTGGGCCCTGGGGAGGGGACAGGGACAGCACAGAGCAACTGTGCCGCTAATTGCTCCATGGAGAGCTAGGTCTACAGGGATATTAATGTACAGTCTCCAGGAGCATCACAAAGAGAGAGCAGGGCTGCCTGTTAGTGGAGGAGCAGGCCGAGGGAGCCTGCTGCTGTCTGCCTCCTGGCTGAACTTCACCTGGGAAGCCCTGGGGGTACCGGGGGGCAGTCCTCCTGCAGCCAATGGTATCGGGAGCCTCTGCTGGGGGTGTGTGAGAAGGTGCTGCTGCTCAACTGCGTGCTGGTCCCTGCGGAAGCTCAGTCTGCTCCTCCGCAAAATGGAGCAGGCCGCCTCCCCTGGGTTTAATGTGACAGCGACAATCAGGAACATGGGGCCTGGCAGCCGACCCTGCCTGCTGGGTCTGAGTTTTAAAGGGGAAAGGAAGCAGGCTCTTTGAAGGCAGGCAGGAGTGTGGTAGTTCTTCCTCCCCTGGATTCCACCCCTTGGCCTCAGTGACAGAGAGAGAGAGGCATGCAAGGTGTGCTAGAAATGACACCACACTAGTACGCCTTCACTAGGTCTCCTCAGTGAGGGTGTCTACGCGGTAAGAGGATCCAGGCACCCTCTTCTGGATACTCCTTGTTACTGTGAGGCAGGGCTCTGTGCAGAAATGGAACCAGCAGAAAGAAACCAGAGTGAAGTAAAGGCGCAGCTCTGCGAACGCTGCTTGGAACACCTGGATCCAGTCATTCCTGAACCTGGCCGTTGGGACTGGACAGCGCCGCGAACCAGCGAACCCCAGGGCTCTTCGGCTGGATGAGCTGCACTGCCATCGCTTGAATCTGAAAGGAGCCTGAGCATCCCAGTTTGATGGCTCAGAGAAGCCACAGAGGCACACACGTGTGTGGCCGCGGGGCCACAGAGATGGGAGCCGGCGTCCACTGGAATCTCCACCGTCTCAACCCCCTGGCCATTCTGCTGTTGACACTAGCTAAAGAGAGATGCTGGGTTGTCCCCTTGGGTCTGGAAGACTTAGGGGAGTAGCAGCAATCAGCCCCATGGAGGAGAATCGCTAGCTGGCAACGCTGCCGCCGCAGCTGCTGCACCCTGAGCCTCTTCCAGCCCTGCTGGCTGCAGAGGTGGCGGCTGCTGGTTGCGGCCATGACCACGAGGCATGGGTGATGCATGAGCACCGCCTTGTGCTTCCTCAGAACCCGCTCCGTCTGCCTCTACACCCTCACCTGCCACTTCTAGAGGCTGTCTCTTTTCTATGCTTCGATGTCTGTTTCCAATTCATAAGAAGCTGCAAAGTAGCAAGAAGGGCTTCACCCAGGCTCCCCTAAGGATGGCATCTTACGTGACCATAATGCCATGCTCACCACTGGGAGCCTGGCTCAGTGCAAACTAGTAGCCTGCATGCAACCTAATTGAGCTCTCACTAGTTTTACCTGACTTCTTCCTTTTTTTCCTGTCTCGCTCTATTTTTTTGTGTAGATTGAGCCCATCAGCTTCTGCACTGAGCTCCACCCTCAGCCCCATTCATGTATGTCTTTATGGCAGGTTGAGGCAGGGTCACTTGGAGTTGTTGAATTGAAACCAGGCTGAGCTCAAAATTTGACCCCCTGGCCTCAGCCTCCCTCCTTGGCCCTCTGTCCCTAGGAACTGCACCATGCTGGGAATGCTATGCACAGAAAGTGTGCGTGCATAATCGTTAGAGGCTCTTTCCTACCCAGTAGGGTGTCTTTGCCATCCACCTAAGGGTCGAGTGTGTCAATGGTTTGTTCCCACTGTGGCTGTTGTTTATGGCACAAACCTGCCACTGTGTCTTTAGCTGCTTCCCTACTGAAGGCCATCTGAGTCATGTCCTCTTTGGGACAATTATGGGCAAAGCTGCTATGGACATTCATGCACAGGTTTTCAGGTGGTGATACATGAAATGGTCAGCTGTTATGCTAAGCAACTTTCCAGAATCTTTCCCAATAATGAGCTGTGCCCACCTTTTCTGCTTGAGGGACACCATGTTTGGAGAATGTTCCAGAACCATAGGAAATGCAATCATGCAGCAGTAACGGTGCCGACAAACCAACGTGAAGTCAGCTCAGAATTCGCATTCAGAGAGCATGATGATCCCTAGTCGTGACACTTGTCACAGTGACGGGACTTCTCCCCCTCTGTGGCTGAGCAATGTCCTACTGCGCACGTGCGCCCCTGCTCTCTGGCGCCCGTGAGCCCGGGGCCAGGCAGGCTGAGTTCACGCGCCAGCATTATAACTGAAGCTGTGGTGAACACGGGAGTGTAGGCGCCTCCCCACACTCTGACGTCATTTCCTTTGTATATGTTCCTAGGAGTGGGACTGTATCAGTGAAAGAAAAAAGAAGCAATGATACCGGCAAAAAGCCCTGTGCTCCCAGGCAGTCTTCCTTCCCTGATTAGAAGCAACGTGTTAGTCTCGGTAGGACCCAGCAGAAGGTTTGAGCACAGCGTAAGGATGGAGCAAGCTTCTCCAGTGGCCTGGGCCCTGCTGGGATCTGTGTTTTTCCTCCCTGTCCCCTTCCTGTCAGCCACTGCACTGCCACCCAGCCAGCCAGGCCCCTGCAGGTGGTCCTTCATCAAGGGGGTGACGTGAACTAAAAGCAAACAGAAGCAGGGCCCCCCTAAGGCCTGGCCTGCCTTTCTCTCTCTGGTGGCTCATCAGGGCACCCTCCTAGAGAGACCCATGTCCCTCTGCTGTGGGCCCAGGTCCTTGTCCCTGCCTGCAGGTCCAGGATGCTTATCTGAGCCAGGCACCTGGTGCATTGTGACAGTGAGGCTGGGCCTCTAGCCACTGGCCTGCCCTGCTGCCCTGCAAGAGGCCTGGCTGCACTCCACTGGGAGTCCTCAGGACTCCAAGAAAGCTCAGCCCCAAGGCCTGCAGGCACGCCAGAGACAGCCTGAGTCTTCAGAGCAGACACTTCCTTCTGCGAGATCGTGTGGGTGGTGGACCTTCCCAGGGCTCCAGCTCTCTGGTGATTACCATTTGTGTTTTACACACACACACAGAGGCACACACATGTACTATATTTAGTACTTATTATATAAATGTGGACTTACTATCTATATTTTATATTCCTTTATATAGCATATATACTAAGTAATATATATGATAGTCTATCTGAAGAATGAATGTAT
The DNA here is from genome assembly GCA_004027915.1 of Capromys pilorides. NCBI lineage: Eukaryota > Metazoa > Chordata > Mammalia > Rodentia > Capromyidae > Capromys > Capromys pilorides. Next base: position 12,990 of record PVKN010006192.1, read on the forward strand.
TTTATATATAATAAATTATAAAATATTTACACATTTATATGTGTGCACATGTATACATCCTAGTATATAATAATACAATATAGAGTAAATAAAATATAATTATTAAATATGAAGCTATTCAATGAACACTGAATAATATGTTAGATACTGTTCTTTCATATATTATGAAGTATTTACTTATTTAATATATTTTATCCTATTAAATACATGAACACTTATAGTTGCATGCATGTGTCTATGTTGCATACGTAGACAGAGTTAGCACCCATGAGAGACTCACTCAAGACCTCTCATAGATAACAAAATCTGTGGGTGCTGAAGTCTCCTCTAACACAGGCCCAGGATCTGCAGGCGCCCCATGTTCCACTTCCTGTGCACATGGAGTCATCTCTAAGTTACTGTGCTGAATGCAACACTTGCCTGTCATTGCCTTTAGAATGATTCAGCCCAGTGCGCATGGTGCGGCCGACTCAAGTTTGAGCTCCGGGGAGTTTCTGAGACTTTTTAAGAAATATGTTTAGTCCAGAATTGGCTAGCTGAATTCATGGATGCAGAACCCATAGACACAGGAGATCAATTATGTGTCATTGTCTACCATCTGTCTGTCTGTCTATCTATCTATCTATCTATCTATCTATCTATCTATCATTTATCTATCATCTATATCTATCTATCTATCATCTATCTATCATCTGTCATTTATCTATCATCTATATCTATCATAGATCTGTCTATCATTTATCTATCATCTATATCTATTTATCTATCATCTATCTATCACCTGTCTGTCTGTCTGCCTATCCATCCACCTACCCACCTATCATCTACCTAATTTATCTTGGCATTGAGCTCATTGCTAAAGTTCTGATCTCCAAGTGCTCCTCAGCTTTCAGATGTTCACGCCACCTCCCTGCCCTGTGTTGTCCTCACAATGATTCGTGGCCACTGTTGCTGTCATTTTTCCAGCCCTACAGATGTGATCAAGGAGGCAAGGACAGCGGGGAGGCAGATCAGCTGAAGGCCACACAGCCAGGAAGTCGCAAGGCCCAGGTCCCTGTTTAGTTTGTGCAGCTTCCAGCACCTGCAGGCTTCGGGTTCCCCATCCTCACAAAAGCAGACTTTCTCTGAGTTCCCTTTCTGGCTTCTTCAGTGGCAACTTTTGCCGATCTTGTCTCAGGGTCTACCATTTGTAAAATCTAGCCCAATCAGGGTCCTGACTCTTGCACCTAAAAATGAACACAACCAAGGGTGGCTTTACCTGAACAGGGTACACCGTCCTTGCCTCAGTCGCTACACGCTGACTGCGGTACCTGGAGGGAAACTAAGGGAATCAGACAGGAGGGGAGGAGAGGAGCAGGACCCAGGGTAATACACTGACAGTCATTTCATTGATAGGAGAAAAAAAATCACAAATAATAATAAAAACTCTAAAAGACAACCACAAGGCACAGCCAGTGACAGCCCACTTTCTGGGAGAGCTGTGCCTAGCATCTAGCAGACTCGCTGCAGCACCTCTCTGCCCGTCTGGGCCTGCAGACCGCCTACTTGGCAACCCCTCTAGGACGAACCGTGGCCTGAGTCAGGCCCTCAGAGGGGTTCTTCTTTCCTGCCTGTAAGTAGACACCCACTTGTGTGTGCTCTCAGAGTCCACCAGTGGCTCAATGCTCTGCAGGTTTTTGACCTTGCACCCTTGTACTGGGTCATTCACCAGCTTCCAAATGCTGTTGTGATCAACTCAAAACTGAGGTAAGATTTCTGTGGAAGACATTATAAATGCATGTATTGCAGTGCAGAAGGAGAGGCACATAGGGGTGTCTATGTAGATATCTGTCTTAGTTCTCATTAGTATAATGAATTATATGAGACTGGGTGATTCATACAGAACAGCGCTGGAGCGGGGCATGGTGGTGCAGACTCGTCGCCCTGGCACTCTAGGAAGCAGAGGCAGGAGGATCACACATTCAAGCCCAGAGCTGGGCAATTTAGCAATTTAGTAAGACCCTATCTCAAAATAAAGAAGTGAAAAGGACTAGGGAGATAGCCCAGTGCACAGGCCTTGAGGTTCAATTGCTAGTATTAAAAAAAAAAAAAAAAAAGGAAAGGTTTATTTGCCTCATGGGGCTAGAAACTTGGAAGCCCTAGGCATGGTGCCTCATCTGGGGAGGCCTCTGCAGTGGCCTGGCATGTCAGAGGGCACCACTCTGTAAGGCAGAGTGAGCCTGCCAGCTGGGGTCCCTCCCCCTCTTCTTTCAGAGCCATGATGTCATTCCTGTGCCAGCCCTTGTGCCTCAGCCAACCTGAGCCACCTTCCAGAGATCCTCCAGTTCATGGAACCATCACCATGGTCACTGGGAATTGTTTTCAACCCATGGATTTCTGGAAGACTCCTTCAGGCCACAATAACACATCAGGAGGAGTTTAGCCCTTGCCTGCAGATACTGTTTTATGATGATTGTTGGCTTCAGGACCAGGAAGGGAACAAGGTGACAGGGGAGAGGTTAGCGCCTGAGCTTTCCTCTTCTCTCAGAAGCCGCTGGCAGGCCCAGCCTGGCTTCTCAGTGATGGCTTCCTCCCCTTTCTCCTCTACTTCAGTCTCTTTTAGGCAACAACGGAGAGGCAGCTCTCCTTGAATAATTCATTCAAAAATTCAAACAAGGACTTCACACCTCCCGTGTGCCAGATTCTCTGCCAGGCACTTGGGTGGCAGCCATGGAGATGGGAGGGGCCTCCCTTCCAAGGGGCTGGCAGGCCAGGGGGCTGCTCATGTTCCCACCAGCACAGCCGTGGCAGGGCCGTCAAGAGTCCACACAGCAGCCGGGCGTAGCCAGGAGCAAAGGCGCTGTTTGCAAGAGATTCCAGAACAGAATACAGCCAGGGAGCTCCTCAGGCACAGGAGACGGAGCCGAAGCTGGGCTTTGTTGTCCACCTGCAGCGTGGGCCCTCTGACTCATTGCATCCAGGGCTAGGAGTCGGGATGAGGTGTCCGGAGAGCTGGGCCCGGGAGTAGTGTGAGGACAACAGGACACGTTCAAGCTGTCTGGGCCACCTGCAGCTGCCTGGGAGGGTGTGGGTTGTGGGCGCCCCTGTCTCTTTTCAGGAAAAGGCCAAAAAAAAAAAAAAAAAAAAAAAAAAAACGGAAAAATCACATCTTTGATAGAAACACCTTTTGATGTTTAAACATGACCAAAGGATTCAATATAAAAACTGAAGAAAAGAACAATCATTAAAAAAGAACATCATCAAGAAAGACCCCAGGCCTTCTCTGCCCACCCCAAAATGGTGCTTGCTTGCTTGGATGGCAACCAGCTGGATAAACTCTGCCCCCAGGGCCCGATTCGGTGGGCTCTTCCCTGGACCCCTCCCAGGAACATGTGACCTTAAAAGACACTCTCCAAATATTCAAGCTTCAGAACAGAGACCCCCTCCCTTCCACGTGGCTTGGTTTATTTTTAAAGCAAGCCCTCCTTGTCTGCGTTCAACTGGATGGGTGGAGAAAATAATTAGAATTGATTTCTGCACACCCACTCAGGAACAGAATGGGTGACGACATTGGTCTCTATACACAAGAGAAGAGGGGGAGAAAAAGAGAAAGAAACTTCCTTCCAATCCCTGGCTAATTCCACGGGTCGTCTTCACCCTTCTTGGACTGTTTCCGTGGCGTCTTTTGATTACTACATTGGATTTGAAGAGACACTAATTGTAGCCTGCTTACAATGCTTGTAATTATGCGTATTACATTTCGATCTATTTCCATATGTCAGCACCACGACGAGATGGGGGGGTGGGTGGCTGAGAACTGCTTTTATAATCGGTTATTGTCTATGGGGAAAAAAAATCCCCACAGAACATGAGTGAAGTGTTCTTTGTTGAAATTGGAAATAAGATTATACATAAAAGTCATCCTCTGACATCCAGAAAATGGACAGTTTAAAATAAATTGCCGCTGCTGATCAACAAGATTGCTAGCTCCCCTTTTCCCTTTTACACTAATGAGGGAAACACTTTCCAAGTCTCTAATAGCAATATGTTCAAGGGTGTCATTTCAATAGCTTTCTTCTTAATAAAAGATGACCCAATATTCCCCCCTTAGCTGAAGACATTGTCCTGTCTCAACGTATGTGTGATGTGTGCGAGTCTCCTTGTGGAAAAACGAAAAGAAAGAAAGGAAAGGAGGGGGTGACAGGAAGAGAGTGCGACAAGACATCCTAGGCTTGCACAAAACGGGGTGGCCAGGCAAACGGCAGACTCAGTGACCTTCTGGTCTGTAGAGAGCAGGATAATAAAGAACCCAAACAAAACAGCAGGCGCCAAGCTGGATGTGCAGATGCGGCTTCCTGCTGGGGACTCCCTTCTGGGGCGTCCGCATCCCTCACGGAGGAGCTCAGAGGATTTCTACTTCTTGGCCAACATTTCCACATGGAGGTCCCAGGAGTCTGTCACCTGTAGTTCTGAACTCAAAGGTGCTGAAGATTCCTTGAAGAAGACAAGGGGAAGAAGGTTTCAGAGGATGGAGCCACCGATGCTTCGGAACAGAAATAGCGAAGGGTTTGGAGCAGGTAGAGCTGGAGGGAAGGGGCAGGAGCCTGAGACGCCCCCTTGTTGTGCATACAAGAGTTACTTCTCATCCTGTCCTCATTGAGGCCCTGACTGTATTTGGAGGATTGAGTTAAATGGGCTTCGGATGGGCCCTGAGCAACTGCCCGGTGTTCTTCTAAAGGATTAGGATACTTGTGGCCCCTGGGGACTTTAGCCCACAGAGGACAGGCCACCAGAGGACACAGAGTGACAGAGGCCAGACGGCATGCCCAGAAGGGCATCCTTGAAGATATCAAGTCTGCAGGGCCATGATCTTGAACTTCCAGCAAGCGGAAGAGTGAGTGGAGCACTTTCATTACTGCTGACACCCAGGTTAAGGAAACTTGGCTTTAGCAGCCCTTTGTCTCCTTGTGACTTGGTAGCTGCATCTGGCAGGGGAGAGGAAGGGCCACCATGCTGGGAGACATGTATTCAATGGTGACAGAAGCAGGAAGTAGGGTTTTCTGGATCTTCAGTCTGCCTGGTGCCCGTGTGGGGGAAGGGCTCCCTGCCCTCAGCCTGCTACAGGGAAGTGGATCCTTTTCTTCCTACTCAAGAGGGAGGATTACATGAGGCCAGTCAGGATTTGAACTCATTTTGGCCCACACTGGCTGACTGAGGCTTTGGTGTGCAGACCACTCAGATCTTCTCGCCTGTCACTTGGGAAGACACCAAGGGCCCAGTGGGGTTGCTTCTCTTCTGCCCACTATCCCCACCCTCTGTCTCCCACCTGCAAGGGTGGGCTTGGATGACTACCCTTTGACCTCTAAGCAACCTCAGGGCAATCAAACACTTTATCCTCAGACTAAGATTTGGTGTCCAGTTCTGACCACAGATTAATGGTCACCACCTTGCAATATTCTGGAGAATTTTGCATCCTGCGTAGCCGCCAGCACAAGCTACTGCATGCTTCACACTCTCAGGAAGCACAGACCTGGCTCCACGGGCTTCACCCCCATCTTGTGACTGTGTGCGCAGCCTCTGGGGTGCTCATCCCAGGGACCAGCTGGCTCTGCCACGAAGCCCCGCTGAGAATACAGAAGAACAGGTTTAAAAGAAGAGATACCTCCAGATGTGGCCCACGAGCGTGAAGACAACAGGGGAAGAAAACACGCTGACCTGGGAGATCTGTCCCAGCCTGCCTGGCTCCTCTCCGGTGACCCCAGCCGTGACTAGTGACACTCCCTAGAGATGGCAGCGGCCTTTGCTGTCTTGGAGGGTTGTGACTGCTGTGTGGAACCCACTGGTGAGCTCAGCGGTCTGACCCAGGGTCCCCATTTTACAGAGCAAGGTCTGGAAGCTCTGTCATAATCCCTTTCCTGTTGCTGGACCATAATATCCAACACCCACAAGGTAAGGGAGGAGAGGTTTACTTGGACTCTGGTGTTTGAATATGATAAGACACAGGTGCCAGGCTTGCATAGGACAGCCCATCGTCCAGAGAGCTAACCTCGTCCCTTGCATGACAGCAGCTGTCTCTTCCCCAGGACAGGGCCCAAGACTTGACTACCTTCCTCCAGTTCCCGTAGCGTAGGGTTCTACCATCTCATGAGCACCACATGTGGACCAAGCTTCGGACACATGGTCCTCTGGAGGACACAGCCTCACCAAGCCCTGGCACTGGAGGACGCAAATCCAGGGGCTACACCTGTTCTCACCAGTGCTACAGGCAGAGAGAGCCATGAAGAGACTCAAGCTGAAAAAGACACAGAGATGGGGCAGAGGAAAGCAAAACAGTGAGAGAGGCTGCTGCTGCTGAAGTCCTCACCCGGATCTGGAGGTGACAGCCAGGTCCTGGGGTCAGCCTGCGGTGCGTGGGAATTGGTGAAAGCCTCAAAGCTGACTTCGAACCGGCGAGCGGGCGGGGAGTGCCCTGCCCATCTCTGTTTGCATGGGATGCCTGGGAAACTCAGTAGGAATGTGGTTTTTGGATCACACAACGCTGGGTTCCAAGTCTGTCTCCGCTCTGTCCCACTCCTGCATGACTTGTGACATACTTTTTGGAGTCTCTGAGCCAGTATGGGTTAGATCCCAGTGTCCCCCAAGGCCTCGTGTGTTTGGAAGGTGATTGGGCCACCGGATGCCACATGACGTGGCTCACAGCTGAATATGCTGCTAGGAGGTGGGCCTGGTGGGAAGAGGCAGGTCTACAGGACCAGGACCTGAGTGGGCAGCTCCTTTCCCAGCTTTCCCATGCCCGGGCCCTTCCACCATGCAGCTTCTGGCTGTGTGAGCTGCTGACAGGGAGGAGTCTTCAGAGCCCTGAGTCCAAGGAGGGCAGTCCCATAGGCTCCGAGTCCCTCACCAGAGCCCAGAGGATGCCCATGCCATGGCCTGTGTTGTGTCTGAGACCTAAAAGTTCCCTTGAAACGCCACATGTCAGAGGGGAGACTCTGGGAAAGAGACTGAGCCATAAGTGCTCTAGTGGCATGGGTGGACTGACCCATTGCTGAGACCACGCCCTTCTTGCGTTTTGGGAAGGCAGGGCTTCGTGGAAGGGCTGGGGCAGCGGCGTGACCTTGGGGGCTGTGGCTTAGCCCTGGCCCTTCCTCTCTGGCTCTCGCCCTCTCTGCTTGCCTGGCACCATGAGGTGCACCTCCTCCCTCTACCATATCCTTCTGCACTGATGCTCATGCCTTGGAACCAGCTAGCCATGGAACAAAACTATAACCATAAGCCAAAGTAAATACATTTTTAAAAATTTTTTTCTTGAGTATTTTGTCATAGCACTGAAAAGATGACTAGCACAGTTTTGGACTGCCAGGACTGTGAGCTAAATAAATAAACATTTTTCTCTATAAAGTACTCATCCTCTGGCATTTTGCTATGGTGACTGGAAACAGATGACACCTGGGGTCTGCCACCCTCAGGCACTGATGGAGAGGAAGCCCGGGGCTGCCTACACTTGGGCCACACAAGCTCAGGTCCCACCTATCTTGCTCATCCTTGGCCCCCTGCCTTACACAGGTCCAGGCTCACCATCAGTGTCCAGTCAACAGGACCCAACTCCTGTGACTACTAGGCCCTCCCTGTGCCAGGTGCTTGGATTCCAGCAATGAGTGTAAAAGACAGTGACTGGTACCCACCTGGACAGACACTCTAGGGAGAGGTGAGGGAGGGCAAGGGCTGTGAGGGTGGAGAGGCATGGAGTACTCACTTGCCTTGCTGACGCAAGACTCCCCACACCCGTGACTCAAAGGAGGAGCAGGTTATTTTGGTTCATGTTTCAGTCCTTTGGGTTTCAAGACAGAAGCAGCATGGTAGAGGTGGAACAAAACTATAACAGCCAGAAAATAGATAGGGAAGGAAAAAGTGGGGACACCAGTGTCCCCTTCTAGGCTCCAGTCCCACTAGGCCAACTCCAGTGAGGCCCCAGGTCCTGGCAGCCCACTCAGCTACTGAATAAATCCCTGGATGAAGCTGCTGACTACAGCCAATCCCAGAGCTGACTGCCTTCAAACATGTGAGACTGCTGGGGCACAGAAGATCTAAACCAAAACAGGGGAAAGCAAAGAAGAGAGAGAGTGTGGGAGGGGCTGGAGGAAGGAGGAGGAGTAGGAGGGAGATTTGTGGTGCATAGAAATATTACCAGACATCAAAAATTCAAGAGATTCCAGAGATCAATCGCCTCATTCATTCTCCGGCAATTTTTCTCTTCTGCTACTTTATCACACTGATTTCTTTGCAAGACTGAGGTCATGTGATGTGTTGGGTGAATTTTTAAAAATGAGGAGTTTGGGGGCTTGAAAAGGTGGGAACTCTGGTGTGGTCCAACTTTTTCATTTTACTGACACCCCACGTGAGGCCAGAGCTGGGGCTCTGGAGGATCAGATTCAGGCCCCGGTGCCCACTTCATGTGTGCGCCGGGAGACCATTCGCCCTCTGCCTGTGCCAATCACAGGAGAATCGGTGCCAGGTCAGGCCCGGGCATGGGCACAGGCATGAGGGTGCAGTGCACCAAGGTTTGACCTTGAATAAGCAATTCTGAGAGGTCCCCAGGATGGACCAACCATGTTCACAGAATGGCTACAGTTGCCCCCTAAAGCGGGCCCTTCCTCTGCCTGTCTCTGTTCTTGTTCCTTGTCTCATGCTCAGCATCTGCCGGAGAGAAGCCACTTACGCCCCAGGCCATGGCTGAGGCCCAAGACTCACTCACATGGCAGATTCTGGCCACAAGTACACTGTCAATGAGTCTGTCTCCTGATTAGTGTATCCATGGAGGTGACAATGGAGGTGAAGATCCTGGGCTTTGCTGCGTGGACACTGTACCTGTCACTGTCCTTTAAGTAAGTAATGAATATGGTGTACCAAAGGGTGATGCCAGCTAAACTCAAATAAAGCCCAGTCAGGAGGTGGAGAGGAACAGCAGATGCTATGTTGGAGAAGTAGGGAGGGAAATCCTGTCTTCTAAGGAAGTGTTTGGGCAGAGTCCAGAGAAGAGGCAGCCATAAGGATCTTTGCAGCATATTCTAGAGAGAGGATAATGCACACAGGAAAGCAATCATCCCAAAGTAGATGGGCGCACACATAGGCCATGAGGAGGACATCCTGGAAGTGGGGAGAGGGGGAGGCACAGGCGAGGAGATCCGGCGTCAGAGAAGGGAAGCCGTCCTCGAGGTGATGGCGGGGCCAGGGCTGGAAGCTCATTCCCGGAGGCATTCCTCAGCAGAGCACCTAGGGTAGTTGTCAGAAATGGAAAGAAGGAGAGAGGGGTGGAGGCAAGAAGGAGGAGGCAGGAAGGGGTGGGACAAGAACATGAAGATGAGTAAGTGGGTAATGGAGGTCTGATGGATGGGTGGGTGGGTTGAAGGGTGGAAGGAAGATGGGTAACAGATACTTGGGTGGGAGAACGGGTGGGTGGTGTATGGGTGGGTGAGCGTGTGGGGAGGTGGGAAGAATGGTGGATGGAAGGAAGGAAGGAAGGGAAGGATGGAAAGGACGAGGGAAAGGAGAGAGAGAGAGAGAGAGAGAGAGAGAGACAGAGACAGAGACAGAGACAGAGACAGAGACAGAGACAGAGAGACAGAGAGGATTCGGCCCTGTCTGCTCCCCAGCCTTGGCGTGGCACGCAACCCGTCCGCCCCTTCCTGCCCCCGGCCCCGCCCCCCATCCCTCGGCGCTGCTGGGATCATCAAGGCCTCCCGCAAAGAGGTGATTCTGCCCTCTCATTACAGCTCCTGTAGGAGAGTGGTTCATTCTTCAGAAATAAATCAATCCCAGCTAAAGGCCGCCCTGTTCGTTTCTGTGACAGTGCTCTCCAGGAGATCGGGTGCCACTCCCTACGGGGCGTCACCACAGCCCGAGCCACATCGCTTTATGTCGCAAATATAACATAGCACCACCAGGTTGATACATCCAGTTGGAGGTCGGCAAGGAGATGGATTTTAGTGGCGAGATCGCACTTGAAGAATTACAGAAAGGCCAGAACGCTCCGTCTTCCTCCTCAGAGATGGGTGCAGAAAGCTCAACCGCACAGAACCCCACGACCAAGGAAGCTTACGACTGAAAGAACTATTGAAATCTTTCCTCCAATGAGACATTCACCAGCTGTGTGAAAGTTTTCTTAGCCCCTTTTTAATAGGAAGGAAACTGAGGCTCCGAGAGGTTAGGTAGCCTTCCCCACAGCTACCGAGGCCAAGCCGGGATGTGAAGCTGGACTTGTACATGCTGGGACCAGGCGCCCCAGGAGGCCAGGCTGAAGCAGTCCAATTCCGGTTCCGGTGGGAGCACCGCGCTTGACTTGCTGAGGCCTACCCGGAGCACGCACGGGGCTGGCGAGCGTCCTCAGCGTGTCCAGCGCGGGCGGCTGGTCCTGTGGGCCTGGGGTCCCCAGGGCTGCAGATGGGCCACTCCTCAGCTGTGTGCTTGGAGAGAGGCTGACGGCGGCAGCTTCCCCTGTGCTGCTGTGGCTGTAGGAGCTGAGGAGGACCTGACTGTGGGCCAAAGAAAGCACTCAAGGCAAGCAGGTTCCTCCCCCCAGTTCTGGCCCCCAGGAGCCCCCAGTTGGCTCAGGACAGGACTCAGGAAGGGGCAGCAGCAGCCCATCTGAGGGCTCTACTTGCCCTGCCAGCCTGGCTCTTCTGAGTGGCTGGCCTCTTCTCAAGGCCACAGGGTCCCTTTCTCCTGGCTGATCCAATCTGAGAAATGGGCACATGAATTTCCCTCCCCCCGGGGTGAGCTGAGCACCTACTCTGCCATAGAGGGCTGTTCATGGCTCTGAAAGTTCTCACAGGTCCGCCATCAATGGCCTCGAGGAATGAGCCCACCCCACAGGGCCCAGGGGAGAACACACAGACACCTGCCACTTTCTATCATTCTCTGGAAACTCTAACACCTCATACAGAATGCAGCCTCGAGTTCAGTGGAGTCCCAACAACTGGCCGCTCTGATCATGGCTAGATTGTGAAATGACCAACCATAGATGTAAAAAGGTGAGAGTTATTCAAGAGAGTGGAGATTCAGAGTTGGGTTTTGAGATATGTGTAAGAGCTTGGTGAACCTGCTAGAAGTAAAGACATTTTTGGAAAAGAAATTAACAGGAATAAAGTCAGGGAAAAGTGGCAAATTTGGGGAATAATGTACCTTAGGAAATGGGTGCTTTTGGGCTTGTTGAGAGGTAAAAGAGGAGGAATGGGAGGTGTATTAGAAAACTCACTTGTGATTATACCTTTGGTAATTCTAAAGGCAGGGCCCAAGTTCCTTTGCTTAAAACATCGTATTTCCCAAATATGAAGTTAATTGAAAAAGATATGTAGGCATATGGGATCTTAGTGACTATTTCCTTCTGTTTCTTCCTCCTTTCTTTCAAATGAAAAGGATGGACTCTACGCAATAAAGGACATAAAAATATCCTGGGGCACTTGTGGAAATACAGATCCCTGGGTCCGAGTCGTGCGCAGACCTTGAGCAAGGGCCCTGGGAGGGAGGAGATGCTCTGTGGTGGAAGCAGCCACCCCAGGGGCTCCACACTGCTCACAGATGTTCCCCCAGAAGATGTACAGCCGTTTCAAGTCTAGGGGAGGCTGGGGAGGGCGTGGGGCTGGGGGGCTCCAGGTTTCGCAGCACGAACCTTGTGAAATCACAATGGCATTCTTCGCTGTGGAGCCACGGCAACGTCTTATTAAAAAAAGATCAGCGGGGCCCTCCGAATTGGTCATAAACTATTTCTGTCACTGTCACATGCAAGTGTGTTGGGGGAGTTTCGAGGCACATCTGGTAAATTGAAAGGCTCTAGGGTTTGGGAACAAACAAATAATAAATAAATGAATATGTAATAAAGTGGAGAGAGGGGGGAAAGTTCCCTTTGAGTTGGGAAAGCAGAAATCTGAGGACGAGGGGAATGATGCATTCCTATGGTACGCGCTCAATGTCAAACTGGCGAGGTGCGCCCAGTGGGAGATGAGTGAAGGAATGAATGAGTGAGCGACTGACCGAGTGAACGGGTGAATGAGTGAATGGGTGAATGAGTGAATGGGTGAATGAGTGAATGAATGAATGAATGAATGAATGAATGAAGTGTTTTGGCTACAGTCCAACGGCAGCGGTGCTTAGAGGGCGGGCTTGAAAGGAACCCCATTTCTGATCCCTTGTGGTGACTTCCAGCAGTGGGTGATTGCTTGTTGCTGAAATAGATCTCCACTCCGGGAAGCCTAGACTTTCCCAAGCAGCTTTCTGCTTATGGAGGAGAAAGAAGAGACAGGAAATGAGGAAACAGTCTCAAATGAGAGATTTCTTCAGGATACTGCAGGAAGCCCTGGGCGAAGCACTCATTTCTCTACAGGTGGGCCCCGGAGGACCTGGAGAGGCGAACACTCAGCCAAGGTCGTTGCACCGTGCCAGCCCCCAAACTTCTAACGCAGGAGATCATTTTCTGCTTTATGCGACAAAGATCCGTTGCAGCAAAGGTTCCAGATCAGATGTCAGAGACTCTCTGGGACTCGGGAGCTGACGGCAAGCAGGCAGAGCCACCTGTGTACCCTAGGTGAAGTGGGACATTGCTGTAGCCTGATCTTGGGTTTTCTGGTGACTGAAAAATACAGAGTAAGGACCCTGTGCCAGGGGGAGGGCCGGCGTAAGAGGACACAGGTGTCTGTGGGCCTGGCTCTGCGCCCAGCGTCTAGGTCCCGCAAAGGGAGGAGCAGGCTGGCCCTGGGCGTGCGTTTTTCCACCCCACTGCTGGCTGCTCACTCTTCTGCCACTGTGACTGCCTGTTTCTTGTTGCTGCAAAGGCTCACGGGTGCTCAGGGGCCCTCTCACACACCCTTTTCCCTGGAAAGCAGTTGCCTCCCGCTCATCTTGTGCTGCTGAAGAGCCTCTTCACACATGGATGGGGGTGTTTCCACCCTGTCCTTGCCTGTCCTGCCCACCACCTATCTGCGGGCATCTCAGGCTAAATTTAGGTATCTGCTGTGCCAGGTCTCCTCAGCATGGGGCAGGAAACTGGATGATAGGTACTCTGCTTGTTGCATGAATAGTGGTCATGGTGTTAACTGTGGGATCAGTAGGATCACTCACGGAGCTGTCTCTCTCTCTCTGTCTCTCTCTCTCCATTTCTGTCTCTGTGTTTCTCTCTCTCTCTCTCTCTCTCTCTCTCTCTCTCTCTCTCTCTCTCTCTCTTCCACTAAAGAAACCATGTCTTAATTGGAGGTCTCATGAGCTTCCAGCAGCCTCATGTCTGGGCCACAATTGTCTGCTCAGCAGAGCAGGTTTCTGCCCCGAGAGACCATGCATCCATGGGGTGGGCTGGTTAGGAACCCAAGAGAGGTCTGAAGAGCTCAGGCTGGGAAATCAGAGCTTCCTTCTTCCTTCCCAGAGAGGGCTGCAGAGGAGTTTCGCCACTTGGGGAAACTGAGGCTCACAGCAGTTAAATGTCTGCTCAGCATCACACGTGGGAGGGGTGACGGAGCTGGAAGTCAGCCTCTGTCTGTTGCATTCCGACCTGCACTCTTGGGACCAAGCTGTGCGGTGGGGCTCCAGAGGTGGCAGGCAGCGCCCATCCCATGAAAGGGGTGGCCTTGTGTGGCATCTCAGGTGCAGTGGTCGGGAGACTTTCCTGTTGCTTTTCTCACAGCAGTTAAAGAATGCCCACAGTGATGTTTCTGAAGCATCAGGCCTTCCAGTGCCTTCCATGCCCTCCTCCTTAGAATCGTGGTCCTCATCCGGGACCTCTGCTCCTCCTGCTAGACAGAGATTCCTGTCCTCCACCTGACCCGGAAGACTTTGCCCAGTCTGCCACAAAGCCTCCCAACACCCACTCAAACCACAGCCCCACCTGCGTGTCAAGTGCTGGTCATGCCTCTCTGTGGCCCTCAGCAAGATGGCACTTCCTGCACTTGCGTGTCCATTGCTGGCTGGGCTCTTGCTTCCTTCTTCATCCTCCTACCCCCTCTCACTCTCAGGATGCGGCCACATGCCACCCCCTCCCCCAACGTAGGTCAGCTTCTTCTGGCTATAAACCTTTGTCATGCTGTGTTCCTCCCCTTTGTGTCACTTGTATTTGTTTTTGTGTTTGTTTGTTTTTACATGTGTGTTTATGAGGTTACCTGATGAATCTGTCTCCTCTGCAACACTGGAAGCATTTTTAGTACAGAGGCCAGTATAGTAAGTGACACTCTGTAGCACTCAGTAATGTGTTTGCAGGTGGGGTGGGGTGGGTGGGTAGTTAGTGGGTGAATAGTAGATAGATGGATGAGTGGGTGAGTGAGTTAAAGGATATATGGATGGATGGATGGATGGGTGGGTGGATGGATTGGTGTGTGTGTATCTAGTTTAAAGGGTGGGTGGGTGGATAAATAGGTGGGTGGGTGAATGGTTAGCTTGCTGGATGGGTAGATAGATGGGTAGTTGGTGGGTGAGTGGATGAATAGATGGGTGGGTGACTCAATAATAGATGGGTGGGTGGGTAGGTGAAAGGTGATTAAATGGATGGGTAGGTGGATGGGTGAATTGGTAGGTAGGTAGATGAGTGGACTATTGGTGGATAGATGGATGAATGGGTGGATGGGTAGATAGATGGTTGCATGGATGGATGGATGGATGGATAGATAAATGGATGAATTGTTGATGGATGGATGGATGGATGTTAAGTGAGTGAATGGATGCATCAATGGGGAGATGGCATTTTGTGGGTGAATAGTAGGTGGATGAATGGCTGTAGGGGAGCAGGGATGGATGTTAGTTTTCTAATTTTTTTTTTTTCTGAAGCCCAGCTGGCCTTGAACTCACAGTGATCTTCTTACTCAACCTGCCGAGTGCTACGGTTACAGGCATGCACCACCATGCCCAGCACTATACTCTCTGAATGCCAAGCGAAGTGGATATTTTTCCTGACTTGTTTTCCTCTTAAAATACACCCAATAACCTTAGATGTATCTTGCACTGGTCCCAACTGTGTGGTCCACAGAGGCCGGCATTTTTCCTATGCTTCATCAGTGTTGTGGGACTACACTGGAAAAGCGGCACTGAGAGTGAGAAGGTCTCAAGTCCCCTGTCACCGTCAGTGGCTGCCCTGTCCCACTCCCTTCCCTGGCACCAGTGCACCATGGGATATTGAATTTTTTTTCAACCTGAGTCCTTATAGTGGGGTGACACGTTCACACATTTGCAGCATTCTCTCCCTCCCCCACCTCTTTACTTCAGGGTTGACCACATGACTTACACTGGCCCGTGAGATGCTAGCATGGGGGACCCTTGCCTTAGCCAAAAATAGAGGCTTGTTCACAACAGGCTGCAGCCCTGTGGAGCAGACCCAGAGCTGAACTAGGCCAAGGCCAGCCTTGGCCCCCTCCACTGACCTTCAGAGGGTCGAGTGCAAAGCCACTAGCTGGTGTTCGTGCTGACACAGCGTGGTCATTGTACAGTGTCGCTGTGGTCCTCTCTGGCTCACACATCAGCTGTGTGGCCTCTCACCCATGATTTGAGCTTCGTATACCTCTGTGCTCTCACTATTTAAGACAAAGAATAATGCCCTTCCGTACTTGGATTGCCAGTCTTTCTGAGGTAATTGGGGGAACTGCATGGTGGCAACAAGTAGAGTTGAGGACAGTACGTGGCACGTGAATGTCCAGTGGCGTTGCGTATGTTAGTATTACCATCACTGTCATCCTCAGGGACTTCCTAAAGCTGCTCACGTGAAGCAGGGACTGGAGGCAGGTGCCAGTCATAATCAAAGTCCAATAATATTCGAGTTAGGAGATGAGTTTTCTGCACGCTTGCAGATAATCCGTGCGTTTGCTGAGCTCTTTCCTCACGACTGGCCCCAATCGAAAGACCTCACGAGCTGGCGTTTTGCTGAGTCCTCAGCCAGCAGTGGTGAGGAGGACAGGACCGTTAACCCCAGCGGTCAGGAGGCTGAGGTGCGAAGAGCTCATTTCCCCGGCTAGGAAATGGTGGGGTTGGGTTAGATTCCGACACTAACTTTAGGCTTAGATCTCTAAGGCCCAGGCTTCCTGGCTAGGGACCTCCGGTATAGTTTAGAGGGGGGAAACTGAGGCT
>PVKN010006193.1:0-29059 GCA_004027915.1 Capromys pilorides
TCTAAGCAACAGAAGTTGGAGCACCTCTGTGGAAGGTATACTGTTTGAAAAGGAAAAAATAAAACTTGTTTTTAGTCATAGATGTAAGTATCATCTATATAAAAAATCTAAAAGAAGTAAGAGAAAAAGTTTCTTGAACTAAATGAAAATAGTAAAGTTTCAGAATATAAAATACAAAAATGCACTTTGTACATATATAAAATTAATTGCTTTCTTACATGCGTGTAATAAACAAGTGGAATCTGAAGTTAAAAGCAAAATACCATTTATATTAGCATTCCCCAAAATGAACTTTTAAATATACAAGCCTAACAAAATACGTATGAGTTCTATATGAGAGAAACTATAAAGTTCTGATGAAGGGCTAGCCAGATAGATGCTTTAGATTCTTAAAGCATCCGCTTAGGAAGGCTCAGAGACCAGGGTTTGATCCTGGACGTGCCGTGCTGACCCTGTCCCCAAGGAGCACTGAGATGGCGACTGAGACTGGGCATGGTGACATACACCTATAATCCTAGTGCTTGGGAGGCTAAAAACAGGAGGAACACTATGAGTCCGATCTGTGTAGTGTTACCCTGTGCTACATACATTAAAAATAATTCTGATGAAAGAAACAAAGAACTAAATAATTGAAGAAATCGCATGCTCATGGATAGACTCAAGATGGTCAAGAAGTCCATTCTTCCCAAATTGATTGATATGATCAATGCAATCCCAGAATTTCCATAGGGAAATCACAGCGTGTTTTCTTTTGGATACCAAGAAATTGATTCTAAAGTTTATACAGACAGACAAAAGACCCAGAAAAACCAGCACAGTATTGAAGGAGACGAATGAAGTTGGAGGACTGAATGAAGTTGGAGGACTGACATGACCTAACTCCATGACTTACCTGAAAGCTGAATTAGTCAGCCTAGTGTGGCATTAGTGAAAAAATATGTAAATTTTTCACAGGATCACAATGGCAAACCTAGAAATACACACAGATAAGTATGGCCAACTGCTCTCTGATGTGGTGCAAAGGCAATGCAATGGAGTAAAGGTAGTCTTTTGAATAAGAAGTGCTGCAACTAGAGCTCCACATTCAAAAAATAGAATATAGAACCAGACTTACAACCTTCACAAAAATTAAGTCAAAATAGATCATAAACTTAAATGTAAAATGCAAAACTATAAACTTCTAGAACATAACACAGGAGACACTAGATAACTGTGGCATGGCAATAACTTTTTTAGATATAATACCAAAGGGATATTCCATAAGAGAATAAATAATCTGGATTCATTAAAATTAGTCCTCTGGGGGCCGGAGAAATAGCTCAGTAGAATGAGCGCTTGCCTGGTAAGTGCAAGGGCCTGAGTTCAATCCCCGGTCTTGCAAAAAAAAAAAAAAGTTCATAAAATTAGTCCTCTGTTCTATAATATATACACTTTTAGATGAGTGAAAAAAGAAGCCATAGACTGGGAGAATAAGTTTACAAAAGACATATTTACCAAGGCAGTTAGTCAAAATTACAAAGAATGCGTAAAACCCAAAAACAAACAACCAGGTTAAAAAATGGGGCACTGAGACACCTCAGCAAAGAAGATTTACAGATGGCAAGTAAGTACATGAAAAGGTGCTCAATAACACCTTCTATTAGGTAATTACAAGTTGAAATAACAAGATATCACTCTACATACTTCTCAGAATGGCCAAAATCTGAAACACTGACAAGACAAAATGCAGGTGAGGATAGGGCATCATGGGAACTCTCATTCATTTCTGGTGGGAATACAAAATAGTACAGCCGTTTCATACAAAACTGAACATACTATTATGTTTGTATCACTTAGTATTTACCCAAATGAGCTGAAAACTTATGTTTAAAAAATGCCTACACATAAATGTTCATAGCAGCTTCATACATAATTGTCTAAACTTGGAAGCAACCAAGATATCCTTCAGTAAGTGAGTATATTAATAAACCATCGTACAGATAGACAACAGCCTATCATTTAGGAAAAAAGAAAAAACGAATAATCAAGCCATGAAGAGACATGGAGGAACTTAAAGGCACACTGCTAAGTGCAAGAGCCCACTACGGAAAGGCTGCATACTATCTGATCTAACCGCATGATCTAACGTTTCAGTTCTGGAAAAAGCAAACTATAGAAATATTAAATGGATCAGGGTTTTTTAAGGGCTAGTAGTATATCAGCCAGCTTTATTATTGCTGGGACAAAATATTCAACATGCACAGTTTATAGGAGCAGTGGTTTGATTTTCCCCATAGCGTGGGAGTTTCAGTTCACGGTCAGTTGGTTCCAATGCAGCAATGGAATAGCAGAGGAAACGTGCCCACCTCATGGCATCCAGGAAGCAGAAAGGAAAAGAAGGGGCCAGGACAAGAATATGCCCTTCCAGGCGAGGCCATGCCCGCAACCAGTGGGTCACCCCTCCAACCAGGCCCCACCTCCTAGCAGTGCATGAGCTCAGCAGGGGCTTACTCCACTGCTAAGTACAACATCACCATGATCTAGTCACCTCCCCAAAGCCCCACCTCTGATCACAACTTTCGGAGGACATTCTAGATCTAAACCATAACAAGTAGAGGGAGAAAATGAATGTATAAAACACAGAGCATTTTTACGGCAGTCAACTACTCTATATAATTCTGTAACTGTAGATACATGTCCTTATACATTTGTCCAAACCAACAGAGTCTACTACACCCTGATGTAAGCTATGCACTTAGAGTGATAATGAATGTCTTAATAGAGGTTCATCGGTTTAACAAAAGTACTACTCTGTGAGGATGCTGGCAGTGGGGATATCACGCTCATGTACAGAGAGGGGATAAATGGGAACTCTCTATACTTCTGATCTATTTTGCTGTGAACCTAAAATTGTTCTAAAAGATAAAAGCATCTGTGTATATAGTGATAGTTAGCTGGTGTGTCAACTTCAATAAGAAACACCTAGCTGATTGGCTTAACACAGCTCTAGGTGTCACCAATGATGGATACTGAAGAGGGAAGACCCAGCCTGGGTGTAGGTGGCACCAAGCAATAGGGTCATAGCCCGAACAAAATAAATGGGGAAAGCAGAAGGAAGTCATGCTTCTGTTTCTCCGGAGTTTCTGCTGTTGCCTCAGATGGCTGTATCGTGGCTTCCAGCATGTGCTCTTCTGATTTGTGGTGTAGACTCACACGGGACCCTGTAGTGAACTCCAGGCCTTTGACTTTTGACTGGATTCTTCGGGCCCCCATACACAGAAGGCTCTTCTGCACTCTTCCCCATCTGACTCTGCAGATGGCCATCAATGAGTATGTCTTTATATGAGCGTACACACAGCATGCGTGTGTGTGTGTGGACACACACACGTACACACACACACACACTCCTTGAATCACTTATGCTATGAAAAAGGTCTCACAAGGAAAGACAGCTCCTGATCCTTTAGTAAAAATCAACACTCTCCCAGATAGCCTAAGATAGTGATGGAAGGAGGACCCAGTCCATGTCACTGCAGTTTGTATCCCAGAAGATCCCAGTCCAGATGCAGAATGCAGGTGCCTTTGAGCCCAGGTGCCCCAATGTGCACAGGTGTGGCTTCCCATGCAGCTTTGCTCTCCTCTCCACACAGTCCCAGCTGACTGAAGTGCAGCTTCAAGGCCAATTCACTTAAGGAATGATCCACAAACGGCCAGCCGGATAGCTCAGTGGCCTAAAGTGCCTGCTCAGGGAGATGCAAGGGCCAGGGATTCGATCCCCAGAGTGCCATGTGCCAGCCCTGCCCCCGGGGCTTGATGAGACTGTGACTGAGACTGGGTGTAGTGATGCAGGCTTCTAATCCCACCACTTCGGAGTCTGAAAACAGGAAGATCGCTACGAGTCTGAGACCCCATAGACCCTGTACTAAATACCATATATATATATATATATATATATATATATATATATATATGAATATGATTCACAGTCCTGGCTGCACACTGTAATCACCTCAGAGCCCTGAAGACACTGGGTCCTCACCCCAGAAATTCTGACTTGGTCTGGGGTGTAGCCTGGGAACCAGGCCTTTCAGAATCAGGTGATTCTTATTTTTACTAGGACCACAAACCCCTGATTTGGAAGCTGATTCAAAGATGCCCACTTATTCGACGACCGGGCAAGTTGTCCAGAAGCAAAGCACAGACTGCTTATTTCAGCATTTTTACCATTATAGTGCTCTTTAGAAATGCCATCAACAAATATTCATTTTCACTTTAATGGAAATGAATTGCTCTTATAATGAATACCAGTGTAAGCAGTATTTGGATAGAACCCAGTCTTTCTGTTCAGAACGCTGACAGGGCAAAAGCTGGCACAGAACTTGGCAGTTATTAAATATTTTATTTTTCAGCAATTTAATTGGAGCTGCTGCATCTATTATGTATCCTATTTTAAAAAGCCCTTTAAATTTTTGAATAGATGACTACTTTTCTTTTTCTTATATTACATTAATGAAAATGAAATCACTATAACCAAGCCTTTTACCAATATACAAATTATGGGGAAGAAAATTAGTTTCCCTACCTTTTCAGTTTTCTACATTTCACACACAAACACACTTTTTCATAATGAAATAACCCTAATGTGACCTAGAATGGGGGTTTTGTGGAGGAACAGAGTTAAACGAAAACCCAGCCAGCTCTCTGCCTCTGGCTGCTAAGATCAGGGCGGAGGACGCTGGGAAGGCGCCCCTGAATGGCTCTCTTTCTCTTCCTTCTTTGAACTGGCCAGGCAAGAAGGCCTTGACTCCCAGAACACCTATAATCCTGCCCAGGAAAATCACAAAACCTTGTTCATAAGGTGGACTTTGAAAATAAACTTCTTTTATTTGTGAGCCTGGCTCTTGCAGTTGCCTGTCTGTGCCTCAGTTTTTCTGCAGACAGGCTGCAAGTTCTTGTTGCTTGTGGGCTTGCTGCTTTCCATCTGCTCCATACAGAGCAAAAGGATCCACATACATGACAAATAGTCCAATCTACACGCTCTACCTAGAGATTCTTTCCTTTCCTTCCTTTTTTTAGACAAGGTCTCACATCTTTTTTTAAAACAAATAAGATAAAAAAGTCTCACTTTACAGCTCAGTCAGACCTTGTGTTATGGTTTGTGTCTAGTTGTCCTCCCAAAGCCCCTTATAAATCAGTGGGGCAGCTTTTAGAGCTTGTGAATAATCCATGATCCAATGAAGCAATTATGGATGTGAGCACTGCACCCACCCTGGGCTGGGTAATAGGGAAAGGAGCTGCTGCAGCTGCTGTTCCTTCTTTGCTCTTTAGTATTCTTCACCACCATGAACTGCTGCCCTCTGCCCTGTGTCACTCTGCCTTAGAGCCAGCCGAGTATGGATTGAAACCTCCACCAACTGTGGGCTAAACAAACCTTTCCTTCCTTCATTTTGTGTGTTGGGCATTTGACCAAGCAATGAGAAAAAACTGACTAAAACACTTGGAATTCACTTTGTAGCACAGGCTAGCCTCAAACTCATGGCAATCTTCCTGCCTTAGTTCCCGAGTACTGGGATTACAGGCATGTGCCACCATACCTAACAATTATTATTAATAAAGGCATATATTATTTGCCCTTTTTAGCAGCAAAACATTTAAGCTAAATAATTTCAAGGCGAGTCCATGTAATCTGGTGATGTGAGGTCACATTTCGAATTGGTAATCAGTGTGATCTCTAAAGTGTCTTCTCCCTCAAACCTCAATTTGTTTTGCAAAATACTTTGGTTGGTAGAGAATCACAGTGAGTGAAGCATGGGATACAGTCTAGAAGGGGTTGAAGGCAGAAGCGAGACAGCCTGTTAGGAAGCAATGACATGGATGCATGGGTGAGAGGCTGCTATTCATGCTAGGACAGTAGCAGCAATGGTGGAGAGATATAAATAGTTTCAAGATGCATTTGGGATGACTGTCACATACTTAAAATGATTTAGAATCTTAATTCTTGACTTTCCCAAATGAACAACTGTCAACACTGGTAAACACATAAGGTTGATAGCTTAACATTCAATTTCAGGGTTTTTTCTAGGTCTATGGAATTATAAAACTAGTCACAGTGAATCAAATTTAGAAAATAGCAAAAAATTTTGAGTTGGTGAGAAAATACAAATCTGTTCATCTGTAGGTTTATGAACAAAATAATACATATAGAATATCACCTAAACTGTAAGAAAATACCTGACTATGAGCTATTAGCTATAACTACGTTAAAAATATAGATGTTTCTAAGCATTGTTGTATGGAGATATTTGTCCCATGGGTAACAGGGAAAGGAGCTGCTGCTCCTTCCTTTGCTCTTTAGTATTCTTCACCACCATGAACTGCTGCCCTCTGCCCTGTGTCACTCTGCCTTAGAGCCAGCTGAGTATGGACTGAAACCTCCACCAACTGTGAGCTAAATAAAATGCTGGGCTAGACACTGAATAAGCATCTAGATATCCATACAACAGCAAGTACTGGATAAACAACGGAAAGTGGCAGAAAACTACCACCCATCCACACAGAAGAAAATGATGAAGGGTTCCAATGCCCAGGAAAGGAGGGCAAAATTTTAATTGTAATTGAGGTAAAAAAGAAGCAATTTGAGTGTGTACAATAATATTTCTTCTTTTGTTTAACAACAAAAAAAGCAGTGAGGATTAGAAGTATGCAAAACATCTTGATCACCCAGCCCTTACTCAAACCCACTCTTCAATGCCCCTAGCAGTTCTTGTCTCTTAAAGCCTTGATACGCCCAGTTGGGAGAAAACTACTGTTGAAATATACAAATTGTTTTTAATTTACTATAAGTACAAAACCTGTCTCTAAATTTCTACTCATACATTGCCTCTGTTTCTGCTTTTGTAAAGCTACAATAAATAAACCAAAATGCTTTTCCTTGAGCAACTTTCAGGTACTTAAGAACAATCACCTCATACCTCTGACACATCCCTCTCCAGGCTCCACCAACCCTAGGCCCTCTGTAGGTAACAAGGTTTCTCATCCTGTTAGCATAGCTGCTTTCTGGTTATACTCTGGCCCAGGAATGTACAGGAAGCCAATGATCAAGAAAGAAGTTTCAAGGGTTAAACCAGGTAGAACTACTTTTCAGTGTGTGACCCCAAATGGAACCTACAGAACGATTACCCATTGTGGCAGGACCTGCTGAGAACGTGTGACAAAGGCTGAGAAGTGTCATGCACGTCTGCCTAGTAACAGAGCACAGCATCTTTCACAAGGTTGGCAGATAGAAACAATAAGTTGAAGAACATAGGAAGTTTTGAAGTAGCCATAGTGAGTTCAGACCAGTGGCCTCAAATTCATGTGAACATGTATCCCTCCACGTCTTGTTAAAGTAACAGACTGTGATTCAGTTGTGGGAGGCAGCAATGGTGAGACTGACTTTCTCCTAAGCATCCTAGTGACAGAAGTCCACGCTATTGGTACAGGGACCACGCTTTGAGCCATGCAGGTATGGACTATTATCAGGAGATACTCAAGCAAAATACATATTGTGAATCCAGAAAAATAATAATAAGGACTAGGGGTGTGGCTTAGTGGTAGAGATTATGCCTAAAATGTGTAAATCCTGCCAAAAATAAGATATTAATACGTTGTAAATTGATATACAAAGTAGAATATGCTTTCAGCAAATTTTGCCAATATGGAAAGTTGCTGTATTTTAAAAAGTAGATCTGTCAGATATATGGTGGCTCTCTGGGGTTCATATATCTACTATGTAGCAATATGAGGCAGAAGTGGGCTGTCCCAAGGGAGCAAAGAACAAGAAACAGAGACTAAAGACACCTGTTGTTGCCTATAAATTCAGGCAAGCTAGGATACAAGGTCATGGACAATGGGATTCCCCTGTTCTTTGATCCTTTACCTGGGATGTTACCGGCTACTGTTCTGTGAACTCAAGGGTTTGGTGGATACTGGAAGGCAATATAGACAGTAGTTTGTTTACACTGAATTAGTTATGCATTTCTTCAGCCTATTTTCAGCTCTCAATAAATGTGAAATGTGCAGGTGGCTCAGGACTCAGTTAGAGCAGGACTGAGCTTAGGAGTCCTTTGGCTGTATTAATCCAGTCTTCCGACTAATAACATACAACATACTATCATGATTTAAAAGATAAATGTCAGAATGTCCAGGCTCGGAAAGGAGCATATTTCTAGTTTATACCTCAAAGTGAGAAATCCTAAAGGAAGCGGCAGTCCTTGAATCATCTGCGGAGCTGTGCATGTGTAAGTAGAGTACAGAGCGCTTGCTGGCTCACATCCTTCCAAGTGCCTTTAACCCACCTTCCTGCATCAGGTGTGAATATCTGAGCCATAAGCTTCTGGAAAGTACTCAGATGAAGGAGGTCTTGGGGAAAATGTTACTATCCGCCATTTTATCCCCACCACTGGACTGTGTAACCAATACTTAGACCCACAAAAATGTCTATTGATGTGTTCACACAGCTATGTATTTACTCAGGAAAAAAAAAGTGGAATTTTTCTTTGAAAAAAATGAGAAGAGGGTTTTCAAAATATATGCAAAGAGAAGGCATAAAGCAAACAAAAATCTGAGAAAATATGTAACTGTATATCAATAAGTTTAGTTTTCTAAAGGAATAAAGATGAAATTAATTTTATGTTCTGGTAAAAAAGCACTAAAGATGAAATTAAATTATAAAATTTATTTTAACAATTGAAATTGTACAATAAAAATAGTTTGGAGATTAAGCATCAGAAATTGAAGGCAAATTTCATGAAGTTAAAAGTTGAAGTGTTTTGTGTGGAAACTATAGTCAATGATGAAATAACCACTTCCAAGAAATAGGTCTACAATACCTTTAAAATCACTTTAACTAGATTAAGGCTCTTAGACACCTGGATATGTGGTCATACTATAATTAAAGAGAAAAATTCAGCTAGGGGAAAAGGTTTAATTCAATGTCTTTCAGATATAATTACAGGCAAATTAGTGATCTAAGTTAAGTAAAACTGCAACAGTAAGAAAAACTGTGTGATCAAAAAGTTGTAGAGTCTCAAACTGCTTTAGTAGCTATTGGGACCCCATTGGGGCGTTTGCTAAGGTCACCAGTGAAAATACAATCACTCCGTGATACCCTGTGGGAAGGTGTAGTTTGATATGGCTTTCAGGCCTCAGGGCCATTGTCACAGCTGCAGCGAGATGGCCCTCTGCATGAAATGCTCTTCAATACCAAAATTCTTGCATGCCTACCAACACAGTGTGCTCAAGGTGACCTCCTCTGAGATCTGCCACCCACAGCACCAAGTTCTCTGTTACTATTATCAACTCTGACTGTGTCACTTACCCATCTTAAACAAGGCCCTCACGTATACCAGGCAATACTAAGCCATGTCCCAGCCCATCCCTCTAGTATTAACAATACCCTACACTGCTTTTGAGGTGAGAATCTGTGTTGGTAAATAACCTATCAACGCCACAACCCCAACATGGTTACTCAGCAAAGTAGCAACGAGGGATGCACTACCATTACCTCCTCTCCAAACGCCACTGACAATGGGGAATGCCACAGCTGCTGGCCTTGTGGCGTTTCACCAGTTACTACAGAAGCTTAAAAACATTTGCTATAGGTCTCTGACAGGTAATACCTGCTCTTGTGCCAGTAAAGTGTTTCAAAGAACTGTGTGGACCAACGGTTCAGTGAGGAAGACTAACTATTGTGTTTATCCTACACTTCAGTATTTTAGATGTTAAAAATAATTTTTCAAATTATAATTTCTTTGACAAAAATCATGTGACAGCTTTTGAGAGCTTCACAATGTGCTGCTTTTATAAGATATTTGTGAATTGAGACTAAAAGCATTGTTAGACTTTTTTTTTTTTGGTTAAATTTTTTGGTTTTAATTGATGAGGTAAGATTTTAAATTTGTTAAAATTCTCCCAGTCTCTAAGGCCGGCAGGATAGCTCAGCACACTAAGCACCTGCTTAGGCAAGCTCAGGGGTTGGATCCCCAGTACCACATGTCCGGCTGGCCCTGCCACGGGGGCACGCTGAGTCTGTGATGGAGGCAGGGTGTGGTGGTGCACACTTGTGGTGGCACATGCCTGTAATCTCTGGGGAGGCTGAAAAGAGGAAGATCACTACAAGTCTGAACTGCATAGTGAGACCCTGTACCTGCCCCCTCCCAAGAAAAATATTCTCCCAGTCTCACACATTTTCATCTACCTTCACCAGGCTGGAGAGATAACTAGGGCCTCTTGCGCCCTAGGCTAGCGCTCTACTCCTCCACTGCCCTCCTTCTTTTTCTTTTTTATTTCATTTTTAAACATCTTTTATTTGTTCAGTACAAGGTCTCACTACACAGCTCAAACTCGTACTGATCCTCCTGTCTCAGCTTCCCAGTGTTGGGATTACAAGCATGCACCACCAGACTCAATTTCAGAGCTAGCACAGCGTGCCCAGGGTTCTGGGGCCAGCATGACATGCGGTACCAGGGATCAAACCCAGGTCCTTCTGCTTTCCAGGGAGGCTTAGGCTTCTATCTCCCCAGGCCTTCTTTTTCTTTCTGAAGAAAGAAATGTTCTTACTTATAATTTAGGAATTTTTCTGATATAATTTTTCAACTATGCTTATTGGAATAACTGACCAGAAAATCTGTTTCTCTCTTCTGGGACCCTTGTTGGGTCATATTTTTTAACTTCTAGCACCAGTGAGTGAGTTTTGTCTTTTTGATGTTTTTTCCCTACTTTCTGGCTGCTCACATCCGGAACAGCATTCTTTTCCTCTAAGGCAAAGCTTTGCTTCTCTGAGGACTCCAGCTGTTCTTTGGGCTTCCAGTTTTACCATCTTCCTCTGTGATTAGCTCAACAAAAGGCCTGTCTGTCCTTCCTGAATTCTCACATATGCTAACTGTTTACTTTGGGATTGTAGCTGTTTCTTTCTGAAATTCAAATTGCACATTAGTAAAGCGAACTGAATTACAGAATGCATTACTATAATCTCCAGGGATTTTGTGAGAGTTGGTTTACTAGCATTAAAGAAACACTCAAAAAAGAATATTAGAACTATTAAATATAGTCAGGAGGACTTTGGTCCCATCTAGCAATGATTTTTTACAAAGCAACAATGTAAATAAAGACTTACTTCTTCCTCCTAGCTAATAAACACAAAACACAAAATATCTCCTAATGCAGAAATCTTCTAGCAATTAGAGCCCACAGGTGCTGGAACACTTCCTTCTGCCCACCGAACAATCAAACAATAATGTTTTATGAAGTTTAAAGATAGGATTTCATCCTAGGAAAGCTGTGACTGTTGCTTGTGAAAAAGACAGAAAATTGTTAAGCTTCTTGTTTTTGGTAGAACATTATTTACCAGTCAGGGCTGCTGAGCAAGGGATGTGGTTACACAGAAAGTAGATTTAGGCTTTAGTTCTTGTAATCTAACCCACCAAATATGCAGAACATCAAAAACGCACTGACTTAAAGACAAATCCAAGCCACTCCTACTTTCGGAAGGTTACCACCCTAGAAACACAGGTGAACTTTCAGTTTAGTTAAAGCTTAGAATCTTAAGGATCATGCTGATGACTTGAGTTTTAGCTAAATGTACAGAAACAACTCTGGTATTATTTTAAAGTCATTTCACTACTTTAGTTCAAGTGGTTCTTTTTTCGTTTGTTTGTTTTTTCTCAATGTGCTTCATTCCTTTAAGAAGAAAGAAAACAATTTTTATATTCATTCTCTGTTTCCTTTCTTCCTTCCATTGTTCCCTCTCCCCAATCCCTCTTTCCCTCTTTCACCCAAGCATTTAACATGCACTTAGTACCGCTCCTGTACCAGGCAAGTCTCCAAGCACAGACACTACCAGACGGTCAAGCCACGACGCTGGTTCTTACAGACTTGGACAGAGAGCAGAAAGCAAAGAATTGTAAAAGAATTACCTGCAACTCAAATCAAGAATCACCTACAATTCAAATCAGTGGGTGGAAGAAACAGGAAAGACACAAAGGAGGCAAGAAAGCCAGAGATCAGCTCTTCTTAGAGGTGGGAGGTGGGAGCAGGGCTCTTATCTGACTTTTCGCCTGGACTGTGAAGTGTGTTCTCGCTCGGGTGACACGGACGAGTGCTCTAGACAGGAAGTAACACAGAGGCAGAGAATTACGAACGGGCAGATAGGAAGGGTAACTGGAACAGTAAATAGGGGTCAGAGGGGAGCCTGTAAAAGGTCCCAAGTTCAAGAGCAATGATAGATGGGCACTGTGCCTCTGCCTCAAACATGTCCCTCTCAGATCTGTGTGGTTCCTCCAGACCCCACATTCATTCCAGTACAGCACCTATTCATCCTGCTGCATTTACAGTCCCTGCATTTACATCCCTCTAGCCTACCTCGGCACCCGGAATGCTTTATAGTGTTTAACTCATTAGGGAGTCACTGTTAACTTTTTTGCCTATTGAGTGACACTTTTCTAAGACATACTGCAGGACCAACAGATGCTATAAAAACATTTACATGTTTTCAGTGCTTCTTTGTTTCTTACACGAGAAGCATGTCTTCAGTACATCCGTGTTGTCAGTTCATCCAAATGATAATAGAGGCCCTTATTGCTTTTTTTCCCATGAATATTGGAATTCCCTACTTTCTTTTTTTTTTTTTTTTAATTTTTATTTATTTATTTATTTGTTTGCTTGTTGTGTTTGTTTGTTTCTTTATTTATTTATTTTGTGGCTGGCTCAGCCTGCCCTGGTGGTGGCGCTGGCGCAGCATGTGGTGTCGGGGATCAAACCGCAGTCCCTGCAGTTGCCTGAGCCTTCCTACGCAGGCGCTTTAGACCACTGAACCATCTCGCCGGCCCGGTATTCCCTACTTTCTCGTGTCATGCCAATATATGAATCTAACATTAGGCAGCAACATTGTGGGTCACCATGATACTGTTTTTAAAAAAAGACTTAGACATGTACTGGAAATGTAACTCAGTGGTAGAGTGCTTGCCTACCATGCACAAGGCCTAGGGTTCGATCCCCAACACCAACAAAAACCAAAGGCACCAGGCCAGGTGAGATAGGTCAGTGGAGTAAAACACCTGCTGAGACAGGCTTAGGCAAGTACAGGGACTGCTATTCAATCCCAGGCACCACACGCTCCACCAGCCCTGCCCCCAGGGTAGCTGAGCTGTCAGAGTCAGGCATAGTGGCACACACCTGTAATCTCAGTGTTGGGGAGGCTGAAAGCAAGAGGATCACGTGAGTCTGAGCTGTGTAGTGAGACCCTGCAACAGCCCAAATATGTGGGGGAAAAAAAAAAAAAAAAAAAAGACACCAAAACCCTAGCATGTGGAATTATAAGTACAGTTGCATGGGTTTTTCTTAGCCTTGTCAAGTTATAAATTACAGAAAGAGAAAACTGTGGCAACAGAGAAACATCAACCACTGATTTCCCCCCTAAATCTGAAAGGATTAGAAAGCATTGATTTTTTTTCTTAAAATATTATATAAAATTACAATGAAATAACAAAAATGTATTATTTTTGGATCAGGTGAAAAACTGTACATCGAGTCCTTATTCCTTTTGTTCGATAGATATCTTATGGTGTTTGATTCAGGCATTCACGCAAGGTCTAAGTGAAATACAAAGATAAATCAGATCACAGGTACCTTACAAACAATGCTGAGATGTGTCTGAAAGCCCAACACATTGATAATTAGAAAATCTGCTTCATATTTTATGATTTCACTTATATAAAATATGCAGAGTAGCAAAGCTCGGAGGAACAGAAAGCCCCCAGTTGCCAGAGGCTGAGGCAGGAACAAACAAGCAGCAACAGCTTAGGGTGCAAGGTTTCCTTCAGAGTGATAAAAATATTATGGAACTAGATAGTGTCACGCAACACGGCGCATGTACTCAACTCTACTGAACTATACGCTTTAAGTGATGAACTTTATGTTAGACTTTTTAAAATCACAATTAAAACAGAAATGAAAGTCTCAAATGCCACAAGAGAAGTAAAAATGATGCACTTAAAGGTGGATGGCCAATCAACATAAGGAAGTGGACAGTGTTACACTGAGCTTTGAAGTAAAGGGAGATGTGGCCCTACAGAGGAACAAGAGTGTTTCAGGAAGAAATGCAGTTAAGAGGGGAGATGTCCACAGAAAGCTCACCTTCTGCCAAGTTCAAGTTGGCAGAAGAGAAGGAATATTACAAAAGGCAGTTTGACAGTGGCTCTTAGTGTCTCCCAGCATCACAGAGAAATGCTCCCCGAAGAATGCTCAGAGGCGGGGCTGTGAACTATATGCAGGAGGCATTTATTCTGTGATTTGATGACAAGCAAAGACTCCTGATGACACTGAGGTGTATAGTCTAGGTGACTGATAGCAACAGATTTCAGAAGGGAAAATGATGACATTAAAACTGAGCTTGAAAATGATGCTTAGGCTGGTGAGATAGCTTACTTGCTTAGGCAAGTGCAGGGACTGGGGTTCAATCCCTGGCACCATATGTCATGCTGGCCACACTCCTTGGGCGTGCTGAGCTGATCAACAGGTCTGGGTGTGGTGATGCATGTCTGTAATGCCAGGGCTGGGAAAGCTGAAAACAGGAGGATCACTACAAGTCTGAGCTGCATAGGGAGACCCTATACCAAATACATAAGAAGGAAGGAAGGAAGGAAGGAAGGAAGGAAAGTAAAGAAAGAAAGAAAGAAAGAAAGAAAGAAAGAAAGAAAGGAAAGAAAGAAAGAAATGATGTTTAGCAGATGGTTGGGAAGGTAAAAATGGAGTGAAGGGGAGAAGCTGGAGATACGCACTTAAGTGTCATCTTCATGGAGCTGGGCACAGATGGTGAGGCTGTCAGAGCTCACTGAAATGACTTTGAAAAATCTGTCTTTCCAGCTATACAACACATTCTGCTCATATTTTACCTATCTTTTTATCCCAAGTACCCTAAGTATCAAGAGACCGGTACTTCAAGAAAAAGGGAGGCATTGGTCCTATGATCCTCCCATGAAGGAGAAAGTAGCACCGACAGCCATGCTGTTCTGATTGCTAGAAGTGCTCACTGATTCATCAGAAGACAGTTTCTATTAAGTCACAAGGGACACAATTTGGATCCTCAAGGCTCCCAAAGGCCCATGTGCTGAGGGTTTAGGCTGCAGGACAGTACTACTGTGGGTGGTGGAAGCTCACAGAGGCAGGACTCAAGGCCATGGAGGGTGTGCCCTCAAAGGAGTTATGGCACCCTCAACTCCCTCCCACTCCACAGGCCCAAGGCGACAAGGACAGCTGAGCCTGGGTTGAAGCCTGTGAAATGGCAAGGCAAAAATAAATCTTTTTTTTCTTT
This sequence comes from Capromys pilorides, assembly GCA_004027915.1. NCBI lineage: Eukaryota > Metazoa > Chordata > Mammalia > Rodentia > Capromyidae > Capromys > Capromys pilorides. The sequence goes on from PVKN010006193.1 coordinate 15,329, forward strand.
TTAACAAGTAAATTATCTCAAGTTCAGTACTTGGGAGGCTGAGGCAGGAGGATTGGTATGAGCTCAAGACCAGCCTGGGCTACAAAAATGAACTCAAGGCCAGCCTGAACTATACAGTGGGACCCTGTATCAAAAAGACTATATATATATATAATGTCAAGTATTTGTTCTATTGGCAGAAAACACCCAGGGTAAAAGACAAGCACAAGAGTCAAGAAAGAACAGGAGTCAAAAATGTTGTTCCAGAACTTGAGAAGGATAATAGTGTCATCCTCAAGAGAGTTGACAGTCCAGTGCATGTGGATACAGTCTCTTTCCTCTTCCACCTTGTCAGGAAGAGTGGCCACCAGGCTCCTCCCAGAGATTCCTCTCCAGTGAGTGCAGAGACTTGTCTTCAGGATCTACAAGTAGAGCTCTTGCAGGGCCTCTGGGATCCATCCACCAAATCAGCATTACAACCTAAGGAAACTCAGCTTTCAGTGTGACAGCTGTCATTGGTAGGAAGGCTCTCTGGCATGCTTTGTTCTAGAACACTCATGCCACTCAGCCTACAGAAGAACTCTGAGGCCTGATCTTTCTGATCTGGCTTACAAGAGCTTGGCATTGGATCCTGGAGCCAGGCTACTGTCAAAGAACCTTGAAATGCTTTGCCTTGCTTTATTTTCTGACTGCATACCTACCTCTGAGACTTCCCAAGAAAGTCTGTTCCAAGGCAACACTGTGGTATTCCTTGGCAACCCAGCCAAAGACAGCTAAAACGGCATTTGGATTTCAACATGACTTACAGGAAGAAAGTCAGGGCTGGGTCTTCAGCGAAATAAGGTCAATGGAGCTGTTCAGTGTGGGGAAGAAAGCAATTCTATGAGCAACCATTGTTTACAGAGACAGCACCACAGAATTGCGAGCAATGTTCATATATTAAGTGTTCTCAAGGTTCTTTTCTTCTGCTACTGTGTTTACTTGTTAGAAATATTACAGGTTCAATAGTTATATTAAATATATTAATATCATTTTATAGATCTCAGAGACTTCTTCCTATCTTGCAATAACTGAATACATTGTAGTACAAAATTGGTAACATAAAAATGAAAACTTTTAAAGTGGTAAAGAGAGTGTTATATAAAAGTATGAGAATTAAAGAAAGTCTGTAAATAATTGAAGTCTACTTTAATACCATCACCCAATGGAAGACTTCTGTCAAAATATCTTGAGTACATTAGGTTCTTTAGGAATTTAGGAACAAATACTATCTTGATTTTACTTCTACCTAAATACAGTGCAAATTAGTGTCATTTATATCATACTAAAGCTTAAAGTTAAATAATCTCCATGTGGTTTTAAAATAAGCTCTTTGCCCAGGTAAAGATTTTTCTTACATAATACTTCAGCATTCCACAAAAAGCCATTACATAAAAAAAGCCCTGCCATTCTTCACCTACTCCCCCAAGCATTTTTCACCAGTATATTAAATGAGTTTTGCAATCTGGACAACCAAGATATGTAAAATTTTACAAGCAAATCATTCTCACATTCCCCCCTCATCAGTAAGTTAGAAAACTATAAAATAAAAAGAGGCCATTGGGGCCGGGGAGATAGCTCAGTAGAATAAGCACTTGCCAGCAAGCACAAGGTCCTGAGTTCAGTCTCCGGTACCACAAAAATAAATAAATAAACAAACAAACAAACAAACAGGCCATCAAGAAACAATTGGTAAATTCAAAAGTTAAGCCTTTGTTTATATAATCATCCATTAGATTTAAGTGTTTTCTGTCTTTTTCTTAATGTATTTAGTACAAGGTCTACAGGGCCTCCCTACACAGATAGGACTTGAAGTGATCCTCCTGTTCTCCGCCTCCCAAGCACTGGGATTATACACATGTACCACCACGTCCACTCTTAGTCACTGTCTCAGCGCTCCCCGGGAGTGAGGCTGGCATGGCATGCTGGGGATCAAACCCCTGTCCCTAGGTCTGCCTAAGCAGGTGCTTTAATCTGCTGAGCTATCTGGCTGGCCCTCTGTCTTGATTAAAACAGTCCCTCTGAGAAAATAAAAACATGCCCTGAGTTTTTGTGTATCATATGTTCACAGACAGAATCTTGTTTCTGTCCATGTTTCTATGTGTCAAACATTTATTAAGAGTATTTGAAGGGCCGAACAAATACGTGGATTAAAGTGCCTGCAAGCAGGAGCAGAGGCTGGGAGTTCAATCCCCGGGGCCTGCTGTGCCATCCCCACCCCCAGGGTGCTCTGAGAGGGCAATTGAGACTGGGCATGGTGGTGCCTGTAATCCCATCTCTTGGGATATTGTAAACAGGTGGATCACTACAAGTCCAATCTAGTAGTAAGACCCTGAACACCCTGTAGATTCTTTTCTCAAAAAAAAAAAAAAATACATAAAGAAAAGTATATTTTGAAAGAAAACAGTATAACCTTATTTATTCATTCAGTCAATAAACAGCACCAAGCACTATGATGAACAATAGGGACAAAGGTGAATAAGAAGTTGAATTACCAATGTGCTGATCCAACTGAGGATAACAGGCTGGGGTGAGTAACAGAACCTCATGCCACAACCTAAGCATGATATGAGTCACAGAAAATCTTTAAAGTTTCCTGAAATAATTTTATTATAAAACTACATGTACATTAAAATTTTGGAGAAGTAAAAACCATGCACAAATTATCCCCCAGTATCTACTCCTAGCATGGGAAATTTTCATAAAACTTTAAGAGAACAACAAAAATAAACTTACATCACATTTTTATATCCTTTAAGTTGGAAATGTGGTTTTATAGTCTTCCCCTAATTTTTTAGTACTATACCTAAAAGTGCCAAGCCGTTGCAGTAAACCAGGAAAAGGGGATACAATCACGGCTTAACATTAGAATTTTGTTTTTATACACACCAGGGATAGCAGGTAGAACACACGTGAGATTGTTCCATTAGTTTATTTGTCCTCTAGCCTCTTGTGGAAGAGTAATATAGTCTCTTTATTTATTTCATTAGGATACTCCAGTCACAATAATTTGGCATAAACATGTAATCTCCCTTCTAAAGAGCAAAAAATGGTATGTCATTAGCCAGTGCTACATAATTGTCATCAGCCTAGATTTTTCTTTCCTCCAAAAACAAAGGACTTAAAAGACATAGCAGTATCCCAAACTAGATCTCTAGGTACTGAACACCCTATAGATTCTTCTCTCAAAAAAAAAAAAAAAGAAAAAAGAAAAATACAGAAAGAAAAGTATATTTTGAAAGAAAATAGTATAACCTTATTTACTCGTTCAGTCAATAAACAGCACCAAGCACTATGATGAACAATAGGGACAAAGGTGAATAAGAAGCTGAATTACCAATGTGCTGATCCAACTGAGGATAACAGGCTGGGGTGAGTAACAGAACCTCCACACATCAGTACTGAGGACTGATCCCAGGGCCTTTGCACTGAGCTACATTCCTGGCTCTTGTTTTACCTTCTATTTTTGAGACAAGGTCTTGCAAAGTCATTAAGTTGCTCCAACTGGGTTTGAATGTGTTACTCTCAAGCCTCAGCTTCCCAGAGTGCTGCCATTACAGGCCTCCGCCACCACACCTGGCTCAGGGAACTATTATTTTATATATTACCTTTCCTTTTTCAGGCCTAAGCAACAGCTAAGCCAAAATACAAAAGATTTCCTGAGTAAAGCTCTTCCATGTGGTATTATTTATAGAAAACAATCAAATCATTAACTTACATATGTGCTCAATGACTTTAATGAGTAGCACTACTGTTAATGTATTTACCCAATAGATCACATGAGCCCTCATAAGCAGAATTAGTGCCTTCATGCAACAGGCTCCAGAGCTATCTCCTGGCCCTTCTGCTTTGTGAGGTTACAGTGACCTGATAGCTGTCCCTGAGGAAGTGGGCCCTCAGCAGATACCAGCGTGGCCAGTGCCTTGATCTCAGCCTTCCTTGCCTGCACACAGAGAAAACGCGTTTCTGATGGCTGGAAGCCACCCAGTGTAGGACAGTCTGTTACAGCTGCCCAAATGGAGTAAGACAAATAATTGTAGAGCAATTTGTGGGAATGCTAAGGGCACAACAATGAAGAAAACAGATTCTAACGTAAAAGACATTAAGAGTCTCAGGAGGGAGTCAGCATTACAACCCAGGGGATATAAGCAGAGGACAGCGTGGCAAGCAAGGGAAGCTGCACCAGGGCAGAAGGCTGGCAGAATTCTGTCCAGTAGGAGGCAAAGGAGCTGGGGAGGGGCAGGAAGTTGGTTCCAGGCAGGAAGTAGCAAGGACCCTAGAAGAACTGACTTCCCTAGTCATTGCTTCCAACAACGACCAGCACAGTAGAACTCCAGAACCTGCGGCGGGGTGGAGGATGGGAAAGCAGATGTAGAAGGGCAGTTGTGGGTGAGAAAGGAGAGGAACTGAGGCAGGTGCTGCAAAGAGGAGGAGACGGGTGCTGCCGACCTCCAGGGGGGCTCCATGCTACGCCAACAGCCTGCTTCCTCCTACAGCCAGTCAGGAGCCAGGCAGTGCCAAGAAAATTGTGCTGCTTGAAAAATTCTTTTTTAAAATGTTTTATTTTGGGGGGCTAGGGAGATAGCTTGGTGGTCTAAGCACCTGCCTGGCAAGCGCAAGGACCCAAGTTCAGTACCTGGTACTATACACCATGTTGGCTCATGAATCCTGGGCAAGGTGTGCTAGTTGCAGAAACTGGGCGTGGTGATGCACACCTGTAACCCCAGTCCTGGGGAGGCTGAGACAAGAGGATCACTACAAGTCTGAACTGCATAGTGAGATCTTGTACCAAAATAAATAGATAAATAAATAAATGATTAAAAAAAGTAATTTTTATTTTTAAAGAGTATAGAATAGGGGGCCAGGGAGATAGCTCAGGGGCACAAGTGCCTGCCTTGCAAGTGCAAGGTCCTGAGTTTGATCCCCGGTTCCGCAAAAAAAAAAAAAAAAAAAAAAGAGTGTAGAATAGTATTAAAACAAAAAAATTATGAGTGCAATAGAATTTCACTTAAAATGAATTTTACAGCATTTGTTGTAATGGGTAGTGTTATCTTCCAACTAGTTGTTCATATTACCAGATATATGCATGCAAAACTGGAATAAAAAAGAATATAATGAAAGAAATATTTAAGGAATTAAGAAGAGAAAAGGTCAAAGAATTGAAAAAAGAAGACAAAACAAATTAAGCATTAACTGTTCCTTTCCATAGACCAACAGAAATCCACAGTACAGCTGTCCAAACCCTTCTGCTTACACACATAGATGAATCTTTTTCCCCTACTCCCTCTCCTGTCCTTATCTTCAACTCAGTAATTCCTTTCACATCAGAGGAAATCTCTAATAGAGTAAAAAGAAAATCCACAAACTGTGGAAAAAAGTACAGCCAATAGTCCCTCTGACAAAAGCCTTCTATCTAGAACATATAAAGAACTTCAAAAAATCAGGCCCCCCAAATCCAAAGATCCAATCCAAAAACGGGAATCTGAGATGAATATACACTTTTCAGAGGAATAAATACAAGTAAATATATGAAAAAATATACAACACCATTGGTCATTCATGAAATGCAAATTAAAACAACACTGAGATTCCATCTTACCCCAGAAAGAATGGCTAACATCAAGAAATCAGCCAATAACAAATGCTGGAAGGGCTGTGGTGAAAAAGGAATCCTTTTGCACTATTTGTGGGAGTGCAGACTGGTACAACCACTATGGAAATCAGTGTGGAGATTCCTTCAAAATCAATTGGAGGTCCCACTGAAGCCAGCTATTCCTTCCTGCATATTTTTTTGAAGAACTGAAAGCATCATACCACAGCAATATATGTGCGCCCATGTTTATAGCAATTCATCATAGCTAAATCTTGGAAACAACCCAAGTGCTCATCAACTGAGGAATAAATAAAGAAGATGTGGTATTTTTACATACTGGAGTATTATTCAGCTATAAAATAGGATAAATTTAAGGCTTTACTGGTAAGTGGATGCAACTGGAGACCACACTCAAGTGAAATAAGTCAGACCTGTGTGTGCAAACATCAACCTGAAAGAATCTATTCAAAAGAAAAGTTCTTTCATACCAAGTATTCAGCTCAAATGAAAGCGCTGGAGAAGGAAGGTAAAAAGGGTGGTGACCAAACTGCCAGTGGCAAGCAGGAAAAAATGCCATTGAAGGCTGATGTAGCACACTGGGGGAGACACGGAAGCAGCCCCTCACTAGCCAACAGTTCCACCAAAAATTAAAGACTATTTGAATGTCTTTGTTTACTATGGAAACATTAGAAAAAGAAATCAAATAATTTTAAAGCAATCTTATGACCACAGGGAAAGTCATGTAAACACTTCTTGATTTTCACTTGGGCAGAGAACATTGTTGTCAGTTTGGAGTAAGTGGAAAAAAAAACCAAGAAAACCAGAGAAATGTTGGAAGAAAGGTAGGGTAGTAAAGAGGGGAGGAGAGATGGGAAGGAGCCAACAGAGAAGCAGAGCACAGACGTCGCATGGTTTATGCTGGAAACATTTTGTTTACAGAGCAGAAGAACCCATGATTTTTCCAAATACAAACAGCATGTTTGATAGGCAACACAGAGGAGAGCTCTCCAGCGATGTCTGCGCGACTCTCAATTGCTCCAGGGGCAAAGGTTAGCGAGAGGTTGGCCAGTGCTCCTCAGTATCTATGGACAGCACCAGGAAGAAAAAGGCATATGTGTAAGGGGAAGCACAAGAGGAAGAGGCTTAGATAGGGAGAACTATAAAAAAAAATAAACTGGTTGAGGTTTTTGAAGTCAAGGGGAATTAAACGGGAAAATCTGGAGGGAAATTATGGAAGGTACGTACCTCCCTACGCTGACATTATCTGGAATCTGATGCTGGCTGCCAATCCCTCTAGAGCTGGCAGGCTCCCTGCAGATGAAACAGTGCCTGAACTACATGCTCCACATCAGCACTTGACCCTCTGGCAAGGCCCCCCACCCCCCAGCCCCTGGTCTCTGGAGGTTTCTGCCACCACTGCTATCCCCAGACGGGACCTCACTAAGAACCTATTCTTCACTGCCTGGCCCTTTTCACGAGGAGAGGATAGAAAGGAAAAATTCACCCAGCCCAGGCTGGTATAAAGCCGTGATGACTTTATCCTGTACATTGATTACTTGGCAATAGCTTTGAATAGCTTTGGAAAAATGTAACCATCCTCCCTTTTTGCACAAGTGGTCAGCTAAGATGAAATATTTGATGATACATGATATTTTCACAGAATTGTTCACTGCCTTCTGAGATTCAAGCACCAGCCAAGGTAAATCCTTGCTGCACCATCTCTGCCTCTCCACCTAAATAGACTCACACATGCGGGGAAACAGGTCAGGTTATGGGCAGACGGTCTTCAGCTCAAACAACAACTGTCTGGGGCTTGGGATCCTGATGGTCCATTTTCTGCCAGCCCTATTTGTTGACACTGAAAATGACACTGGAAACCATCCCCCGCTCCCTAATTTTATTCTCTTGAGATACCTTCCAGTTTTAAATTCTAATTGCTGCTTTCTTAAAATCTGATGGCTGGGTTTACATCCCAGGCCTCAGTTTCAGTCTTGATGTAGCTACCGGATGGAGGTCAGGCCAAGAGCTCCAACCTACTGCTCAGCCACCTGCACACCCGCCAGGTGAGGTATGCAAGAACTTCCGGCCTCTTGGATATTTCCAAGAATGGCCACCCCCAATTCCTCACCTCTTGCGTCTACATCCCCACCCCAGCATCCCTGTCCTTTCAGTCTGACTTGCCACTGAGACAGTACGGACCAAGGCAAGGCAACTAAAGTAATGATCTGAAAAACTTCAGACCACTTAAGAGAATGGCTGGCTTCTGGTTCCTCTTTCTGGGAACATTCACTCCCAGGATGCTTCTTCTAAGAACAAAGGACAGCACAGGAAATGTCCAGCCTGGTCACATGGTGAGGGCATGTGAGGGAGAAGAATTGATGCTTCAGAGACAGCACGCAGCAGCAACACTCACACCCAGCTGTTAAGAATGAGCTTTCTTAGACATCCGGCCAGGCAAGTCTCCAGGCAACTGTGGACCCACAACGTTCACTTGAGACCAAAACTCACACACTCAAACCTACCCAACCCACTACGCTGTGAGAGACAGCAATAGGTTGCCATGGAAGCCACTATATGTTGTGTGCTTACACGGTGACAGAAAAATGGAACACGGGCCTTTAAAATAACAAACCAAACAGGGTTTGCCTATAATCTCAGCACTGAGGAGACTGAAACAGGAGGATTGGCCACAAGTTAGGCCAGCCTGAACTGCAAAGTGAGAACCTAGCTCAGAAATAATAATGATGATGATGTTAATAACAAGAAGTCAACCCTGTGATGGTATAAATGTTGGCCAAACACCTACAACATGCATATTCTGAATTAATCTTCCAAGCAATGCTAAAATATAGGCTTTCTCACTGCAGAGGATATATAAGAGGCAGAATGGGAATAGAAACTTGCTTCCTGGCTCTGAATAATATGGTTTTCTCATCACATCTCAAGCAGTGGGACAAGTACTCAGCGGGGTCACTCTGAGCTATCTAACGTCCATCTGCCTTGGGGTCACTACTACCATGTTTGCTTCCAGGATCATGTCCCTGTACCATCTGGCCACTAATACCCAAGTAATAGAGGTTTTTTCATTTGTTTGTTTGTTTTTTCAGTACTGGGATCAAACCCAGAAGTGCTGTGCTACTGAGCTTATTTTTTAAATTATCAGACAGGGTCTCACTAAGTTGCCCTGGTAGCACTCAAACTCGTGATCTTCCTCCTGCCTCAGCCTCATGAGCTGGAATAACTGGCTGGAAAACTTTTTGATATAACATCCTAATTTTAAAAAAAGAAGTTATCATTAAACCGCCCTCACCCCATCAAAATTAACATGGCAAATGGCAGCACAAAAAAGGACATCTACACAGTAGATCCATGTACCCAATGAGAAGCCAGATTACACAGCCTCTGAAGTTCTTTTTATTCCATCAGCTTCTGACCTGCCAGGACTGTGTAAAAACTTCTTACATGCATATATACCTCTTTAACTTTCTCAGTAAGCCTAGACGGCTGTAGCAGCTTTGATCTCCATCCTGTGGATGGTTTAGTGTTATAGCTTGGGCCTACAACGTCTGCAAAACACTCATGAGCTCAGAGGTGGGGCTTCCAGAGGGTAGGTGGGTAGACACTGTGCTGGCGGGAGGTAGGGCCAGGTCAGAGGCCAGTCACTTCGTGGTGATCAGGAAGGGTGTATTCTTGTCTCTGGCTCCTTCCTTCGTCCCCTGCTTCCTGAATGCCATGATGCGAGCAGCCCTCCTCCGCCAGGCCCTTCCACCACGCCATTTCTCTGTTTGCACCTGCCAAGCATGGATTGAAATTTTTGAGACTGTGAGCCCAAGTAAACCTCGCTACCTTTAAGCTGTGGGTGTCAAGGAGTTTGTCCCATGATTGAGAGAGCGACTAAGATGCATTTTAGGATCTTAGTGAACTAGTGTGGCAGGGGTGAGATTCAAAACCAGACCTCTGCCAGACTCACTGTGCAAGCTGTGATCATTTCAATACATGGCTGCTGCTCCCTCGCAGAGATGACGTTCTTCATATAAATCCCTAAGGTGGATATGCTCAGACTGCACACATGTCAAGAAATGGTTCCCATCCCAGCTGCACCACAGATCCTGGGGAAGCAATAATCTCTCTGATGTAATGCAAAACCCAGAAGGTACTGCTGAAGCCAGGACCATGTCCACCTCCAGCTACACCCCAAGTGACAGCTGGAGACAGCCTGTCTGCCTGCACACCTCATGAGCAAGTCTGCACCAACTGCTCCACAGAATACATTTCTCAGGTAAAGCTTCCGTTTACCTTTTACAACCAGGCCAAGCGATAACTTGGGAAAGAGCTGCCCACATGGACAACCTCCGGGCACACTTCATAATTTAAAAACAAAACTAGCGAGGCACCACTGATCTCACAGCCAAGTGGGTCAAGGCAGCGACCTCTGACATTCAGGACTTCTCCACCTGCTTTACCCCATTCACCCACAGGAAGGAGCAGAGTCACAGATTATCTGAAGTTTTGAGCTACCAGACATTCGAGCTCACTGCTGAGCTCTAGGGTACTGGGTACTAAGATAACTGATTCAAAAAAACTACACAGATTTGTGGGTGGGAGCAGAGGTCTTTAAAACTTTACAGAGCAAAAAACATACCAAAGTAATCTAAGTTAAAGTAACATTTCAAAGAAAGTTTGATGTTAGACCCACCATAAGACCAACTTGAATCTATGATAAGCTCCATTTCTTCATTTATATCTCCAGCTCTTTTATTTTTTCATTTTGAGACAACTTCTTACTAAGTTGCCCAGATTGGCTTTTGAACCTGTGATCCTCCTGCCTCAGCCTCCTGAGTAACTTGCATTACAGTCTTCAGTCATACTAGGCATTTCACCTTGTATCTTACTGCTGAAACACAACCTGTAAACACATGAGTGCTAATCCACTAACCCTGGAAATATTTACTAATAGGGATTTCTCTTAGAAAGTGCTTGAACTACTAAGTATGTTCGGGGAAAATTCATTTTTTTTAGTATTTTTTCTTAGAAAAATAAAATTTAAAAAGCAGAAATTTATCAACAATGATCCTTCTAAGAGTGTTGTTACTTTGCATGCTTCAGGATTAGGCCGTAAGCAGACAAGAATAATTAGGGGTTCTCATTTATTCTAAAGTCAGACTCTATGAATGTCCATATTTGTTTCTTTTTCGGTGCTGGGAATCGAACTCAGGGCCTTGTGCTTGCCAGGCAGGCACTGTGCTACTGAACTACACCCTTAGACTAGATATGCATAATTATGACAGGTGCCAATCCCATAGGAAGAAAGACAGGACAGAAGGGAAGAGGGGAGAGGGGAAGAAATGTCAAAGAATAGAAGGCAATGAAGGAAGAAAGAAAGGAGGCAGGAAATAAAGAAGAAAGGGATGAGGGGAGGAGAAAGGAGAAGGAAAATGGAGGGACAGAAATCCATGAAGCCTAGGGCTGTGACAAATGACAGTAAGTGCCCCAAACCTGAGAACTGCAACCTGCGACTTGATTGGTTCAACAGCAAAAAGGCGCAAAGGAAATCCTGAGTGTGGCTGTCACAAAAGCAAAGAAAGGCAGGAGAAACAGAAAGCACGAAAAAGTGAATGATGATGCTAGAGAATATTAGGGACAGTTAAAATAGGAGAAGACCCAAACACCTTTTCTGTGTTGCAGAAATTAACAAACCTCAAATTCATATGGAAATGCAAGGGCGGTAAAATAACCTTGAAAACTAAGAACAAATGCTGAACACTCACAATACCTGATTTTAAAATTCAAGTGAATCAAAACAAATGAAAACTGTATACTATTGTCATAAGTATAAGCATAAACATCAATGGAATAACACAAAATTGAGAGTATAGGATTAAATTCTAATACAATTTTCAAGCAGGTGACAAGAAAATTCCATTGTGAAAGAATGAAAGAATGGCTTTGTCAACAAATGATGCTAGGACATTCCATATATACAAAAGTATAAAGTTGGACCCCTTACCTAACATGTTATATAAAAATTCACTCAATATGGATCAATGACCTAAAGACAAAAGCAAAAACTATAAAACTTTTAGAAGGAAATATACGTGCAGATCTCCATGACATGGAATAGGCAGAGATTTCTTACACATGACAAAAGGTACAAACAACAAAAGAAAAAATAAATTGTACTTCATCAAAATTAAGGCTTTGTTAGGCATGGAATATATATATCTGGAATTCCAACTACTGAGATGATTGAGGCAGGAGGATCACAGGTTGAGTTCTGCCTGGGCAATTTAGTGAAATTTTTTATGAAAATAAAGTAATAGGGTTGGGGATGTAGCTCAGTGGTAGAGCACTTGCCTCGCCTGTTCTGCACAAGGCTCTGGGTTCAATCTGAAGCGGGAGGGAAAAGAAGGAAGGAAAGAAAAAGGGAAAGGAAAGAAAAGGAAGAGAAAGGAAAGGAAAGGAAAAGAAAGGAAAGGAAAGGCAGGTGGCAACCTTTTTGTGTTTTAAAGTAAAATATTAAAAAAAAAAAAAAGGTAAAAAATATTTGCAAATCCTATCTCTAGTAAGGTACTTGTATCCAGATTATGTAATGATTATAACTCAACAATGTGAAAGAGGGGGCAAAAATCTCTATAAACATTTCTCCAAAGCAGATATTCAATGGCCAACATGCACATGAACAGATGCTGTGTTTCAGGGAAATACAAATCAACACCCACTGGGCTAGTTATAATCAGAAAAACAAAGAGCAGCAAGTACTGATGGGAGCGTGGATACATATGGAATCTGTGTGCATTGTTAGTGGTCCTGGAAAATAGTGTAGCCACTTCAGAAAATGGCTTGATAGTTCTTGAAAAACCTAAACAGATAACCCAACAATTCCACACCCAGGTACTGAAGGGAACTGAAATTGCAGATTCACACAGACACCTGATACCACGCTCACAGCTGGGTTTTTTGTGATAGTAGGAACAACTTGAAAGTCCACTAGCTGAGGATGGGGAAAGAAAACATGTTGCAAATTCATTCAATGGGAGAGCAATCTGGAAAAAAGTAGTGTTGACTCCACTACTACATAGATGTGCTTGACGCAGAGTGCAAGCAGTCACAAATGCTACATACTGTGTGATTTCACTTGCAAGAAACATCTGGCATAGACAAATTCATAGTGATTTCACTTGCAAGAAATATCTGGCATAGACAAATTCATAGAGACAGAAAGCAGATTAGCAGTTGCCCGGTCTAGGTGGAGGGGGATACGGAAAATGACAGCTACTGGGTACAAAGCTACCTGAACTGCTAACAGTATTCTGGAGTTAGATATTGGCGATAGGGCTACGCACCCTGTGGAACTATAGAAAACCACCAAGTTGCAAACTTTTAAAGGTTGAATTTTTTAATATATAAGTCACATCTTACTCTTTTAAATATATTTTTAAAAAGAAGAAAAAAGAAACATTAAGAAGTAGGATGGGGTTATAGTAAATAGCAAACTGAATACAGAGGCGAGGGAAGTGTGGGCTCTTGCTGTGACCTCTTCAGCCAGAGCCCAGTCACATTCATTGTGGGTCCCCACAGCCTGGCAGGTGGTACAGACCCAGACAGTGGGTAGGGCAGGAAGGGAAGCCAGAAACATAAAGAGAGGGGGGTAAAGAGGCTCGGAACAGACAGTTACATCAGTAGCTCCTAAGCACATTACCATAGTGCACTGCAAGAAGAGGAACTAGGTGACTATCACTGAATCGCTCTTCCCCCAAGGGAAGGAGAGGCCAGGGAGGTGCAAGTTTCCCACAAGGGACGGGAAAGGGACATTGGACAGAGAGAGAATCAAGCCCCCACACAGAATTATAATATAATACACAGAGCAAGATGCGATGACTTCATTATAGCAACTCTGAGATAAGTAGAAAGGTAAAATAATTCTCTGCAGCATAATCCTTAAAGGCAAGAGAAAAGAGGGTTTCTACAAATAACTAATGTGTTTTAGGCCACACTCTAACCAAATACTGATATTTTCAGAAATTTTACATTCTATAATTTCACTTAGCTCACACATTATTTCCTTTTACCATAATACACTTGAATATGTATGTATTTTCTATATCATACAAGAAAATAAA
>PVKN010006194.1:0-29053 GCA_004027915.1 Capromys pilorides
TTATAGATTTCATAAGCAGACTAGCCCATAGCAACCCATGTGCACATCTGAGCAATGAAGGGCATAGCAAGGATCAAGGCAGAGCCCTAGAAATGAGTATTGTAACCTTGAGTCTTCTGTGTACACCTGGTATCTGTAAATGTACAGTCTTGTGCATTATTCCCCATAATTTGTTTCCATTCCAAGGCTATTAACCCTGTTGCCACAACATGCTTTTGAGCCCCTTCAGCACACCAGTCATGTGCAGTGAAAACTAATTTTCAAATCAGCCAAAGAAGATATGATTTCCAAAGGCAACTCTACTCACCTACAGAAAACCTGCAGGGCCAACTCTGAGAACATACCACAATTTCCAGGTAGCAGGTAAATGAAACTCCAAGTCTGGGGCAAAGCTTTAGTCAGGAAACCTTTTCTGCTCACCCCAGCCCTGATGATTAAGGGTCTGCTTCCATGCACCCATTGTGCTCTCCAGCGTGTCACTTACCCTGCTGTGTCGTAATTGCCTGCTTACCCATCTGTCCCTTGCTCTAGACTGTGAGCTGCTGAGTTCCGAGGCCACATCATCGCTTCCCCGGCCATTCACACAGTATGTGGCCAACAGAAGCTGCTTAATAAACATCGACTAAATTGACTGCAGCCGATTTCCATCAGCCCATGCAGCGCTTGCTCATCAAGCTCATCCTGGGAGTCTGCAACCTATGTGCAGGACTGAGTGCTTGGTACCTTTCACAGTCTGTGCCTAGTGGGGCGGGGCTCTCCGTGATAGAACTCACAGGCTGCAGCTGAATCATCATAGCTGTGTGACCTGAAGGAAGTTACTTCATCTCCAGACACTGTTTTGTTACCCAGAAACACAGATTATTACCCACCTTGCCAGACAGAGGTGAGAAGTGGGTGAGATTGCGGGTAGCACACCTTCCACGTGGCAGCCACAAAACAAACAGCAACCTCTACTATCTATTTCTTCCCATAAGCGCACAATGCACCCCTGTAGAGCAGGCACAGGCACTGTTACTCACCTTGCTATCCTCCACCTGGTCCCAATAGTACTATATGCAAACTAAAGGCTCAAGAACAGAAAAAATGTGGATTCGAGATGCCACCAGACAGAGGTTAGAATGCCAGCCTTATGGGTGCACCTGTGCAAGTTGCCTTACTACTGAGTCAAGGTTTTTTATCTGTAAAGTGAATATGCTAATATTCATCCCATAGAGGCAAGATAAAGATTAAATAAGATGATATTGTGAAGCATGCAAAGGTCTAGAGATGCGGCTTAGTTGTAGAGCTCTTGCTTTGCATGCACAAGGCCCTGAGTTGGATTCCTAGCACCTCAAAAGTACATACATACATACATATATACATACATACATACATGCAAAACTTAATATAAAGCGTCATTAAGTGGTACCACTTGTTTGTAATAAAACAGAAAATTCTTCTCACACAGATTGAAGGCATGAACACAACCAGTATCATCATTGCTCTCTCCTCTGGGGGTGGGGAGAGGAGCTCAGGGTGCAGAGCTCAGGGTAGTGAAAGTTACCCACAGGGAATGCCCAGGCAAACCAGCCTGAGGCACTGAGGAAGGCTTCTGGAGTGAAGGGAAGTCTGAGTAGCAACATCTAACAGTCACTACTCTACACAGCTGCAGGAGCTCAGGTTAAGTAACTTGACCAGGAAACCTAAAAAAGTGATAGAGCTGGACTTTCAACATAGGCCTTTGGGACATGAGCCTAGCAGTCTCCCTACCTTATTCACATTTGGGGAAAGAAAAATAAAAGAGTGATAACAGTGAGAATATCATAATAGATTGTCATTCTCAAAGAAGTTTCAGAATGTGAAAATATAACCCCTACATAAATATAGAATGTTGGAATTTTAATTCATTAATGAGGAAACTAGAAGGTATAACACTGATCCAAAGAGTATTTGTGTAAATGATATTTATACGTAAAGGAAGATATGCCAAAATAAGTTTGCTAAGCTTCTTAGGCTAGAGCTAAAAGGGGCAACAGAACTGCAACCTTTAAAATAATCTGTATTGGACAGGAGTTACTTGTATCCCTATCAGTCCATGATCTGAGAACTAACAGGTAACTTCAGATTCTTAGACCTTGTCAATCATAAACCACAAAATCAACTAAGGTGCATGTTTCAGAATTAAACAATTCTTGGAAGGGTTAGGCTATCTTGTGACAAATATGGAAAGGGCATATCATTTTTTTTCAAGAGTGAATAAATTGTTTAAACATTTATGTTCATTTACTATTTGTAGGCATATGAGCACTTTATGTACATTAATTCATATAATCATAACCACAGACATGAAATACTTGCTATCATTATATCATTTTTATCTTGTAAACCAATCATTTATTTGAGAGAGTATAGCAGTAACTGAAGTTACATTAGAAGTGGCACAAATCTAAAAGATAAGAATGACAGATATTCCAAGCATAATTTTAGTGTTACCCACTGATATCCTCAGTGTGAAAAATATTTTGGTGGTTCTCAGGCATCCTGTGCATATAAGTGCGTGATTTTGCTTCTGCCATATTTCCTATCTTTTCAGTTTGCTGTCACTTTGTTGTATAATGCTTAAGTCTTTGGTTTCCATTCAGCTGTGTTATGTCTTTCCATTTTTATTTCTTCTTTTGAGTTCTTACACTAGGGAGACTATATGATATTTACATATGTAGTATTATATCATTTTATAGGTAAGAAAAAATAAAACTACAGTGTTATAGTAGGAATCTATAAGGGAAAAGATTTGATGCAGGACATATAATTCATAAAATTATTTTATGATAGTCACCCAAACAGCCAAACACAATAGACTATGGGAGATCTGCCCACATACTGGAGATCCAAAGAATCCAGACAAGGGCTTGGATAACCTCGGTTATGCCCTCTACGAGTCCAGCTGAAGTCCCAGAGCCCATTGCAATGTCTCATGCAAGTTTGTACCAAGGATCTGCCCTGGGAAGGCCCAAAGGTCAGCAGTGGAAGCTAGAAAGCACATGCTAGCTAGCAAGATGAAGGGTCTGCGCCAGCAGGCTGAGGAACTGTCCTGGAGCCAGGAAGCAACATTGGAGGTAAGAATGAGAGCTCTCCAAAAAGAACCAAAGCCACCCTCAGCAACAACAAGGACTTGATATCCTCTGATGATGAAAAGAGGAGAGTTCATATGAGGAAAATGAGTGTGACGGACTCCTCTAGGAGAATCAACAGGGCACCATCTCTTCCTTCAGTTTTCCTTTTATGCTGCTGTAACAATCATCAGGTGGGCCCTCCCTACCCAGCAGCACCACACTGATTCAGTTCAGCTGGGTGCTACAAGTTGCCTATTAATTAATCCACTACATTCGGGTTGTGCAACTTGTTCAAAATCAGAAGAGCTAGTGAGTGGTACAACAGGGATTTGAGCCCAGGATGAAAACAAAGTCATCACTCTTACCAGGTACTGTGATGTCTACTCTAACAGAAGGTCCCACATTTGATCATTGTCAAACTCCTTCCCTAGCTCAGTGTCAGACAGATGGGTGCCCATCAGGTATTTGCAGGTTTTGCTTTTTGAATTTAGAGTGAAGTCTAAAGCTATCCCCAAGATAATGGATGTGCTACTGTATAATAGACAGCAGGTTCATGAACTTGACAATCAAGGCAAGCTACTCAGAAGTACAGATCTAGAAAGTGAGCCTAGGGCACATGACCCTGTCCTCAGAGAGCTCAGTTACAACAGAAAGAACAAAAGCAAGCAGAGACGAAAAACATAAGGTTTTTTTTTTTGGCTTATTTTCAGACAGGTTCTTATCAAATTGCCTAGGCTGGGGTAGGCATGCTAGGATTAAACGCATATGACACCTTGCCCAGCCAGCGTGATTATGTTCTATGAATAGAAAAGTACAAAGTAGTATAGAAGACCATGTGTGGACTTACTATGGTCCAGGAATCAGAGTACTTGGAAAATGATACTTGGTCATCTGTGACTTTCTCATCCTTAGGAATCATTAGAAATTCTCGGCCACCTATAAGTCTCCCTCCCTAGAAATCAAAGAGGACAACGATATCTCCTCCCACGTCCAGCCAGTGTCAAAGATCCACCTAGCACAGTCCTTCCCAATGTAAATATATTCCTGAGCACATTGTGGAAGTGGTGCCCGAGGACTTAGCCCGATGCATCTATCCAAACCTTGTTATCAAGTCCCCAATTGCACTGCACCGTAGCAGATTCCAGATAACAGCTGAGGACTGCACCCATCCAAATGGGAAAATTAATGGCCGCTTTTACAGAGATGACATGAAAGGTGGCCAGGGAACATCTTCTGATATTAAGTATAAAGATGTGCATGAGGACTCCAACCCAAAGTGCAGGAAGCCTTGCGGATGCCAAAGGTGTCTGCTGCCCCAGGTTCGCGCCCCGCAGCTGCTCCTGGCTTTCTGCAAACTACAAAGCATCTCTCAGCAAAGAAAGCCTAGCGCTGCCCCAGCGAGAGGAACGGCGGAGTCATGCTTCTAAGAGTTCTGACTCATCCCTCCTCCTGCGAAGGGAGCCTCCTGCCAGCTGTAGAGAATGGGGCCAATGGAAGTCACTGAGAAACAGTGAGCCTGGTGGGAAAGACGCCAACGACATATTTTATTCAATTAAACCTGCTCTGTGTTTACCCAGGTCTCAATGGGGCTTAGCTAATGTGGCCTGGGCCAAAGAACATGGAGGCAACGGGGTTGGGGAGTCAGCCTGGAATGCCGGTGCTGCTGACATGGAGCACAGCCCCGCTCCACACTTGCCTGGAATCTAGATCTTATGACCCTATGCACACTGGGAGCCAGAGTTTTCCGAAGGTGACAGAGGCTCCTGAGCATGACAGCCCAAGTTCCTAGAGCAAGGCGAGGACTCCGGGGCGGCTTCTCCCTCCTGGCATGTGCTCAGTGTGCCCAAGCTCAGGCACCTGCTGCCCAGAGCCTCCCCTGACAGCCGCTGGGCAAAAAGAATCTTAAAGAAGAGCTTCGGTTACCGCACCCTGAGAGCAGACGGATGGGGAGCCATGCGATTTGTGGCGCCTGGCTTAATCAAGCAGAGATGGATGGCCAAGGTCAGGGGGCCCTGGGGTAAGGTGACCTCAGTCCCCAAGCTCTGCTGAGAGTGTGCACTAGAGGACACATGACCATGTTAGTGCTGCCCTGAGCCCTTTCTGTAGGGGATTTGCTTGCACGGGTTTTCTCTTACATCTTTTTGTTGCTGAGGCTGCATCTTTCCACAGGGAGACTTCATATCAGCTGCTGAGAGAGGATTTTGTGGCTCTCTCTCTCTCTCTCTCTCTCTCTCTCTCTCTCTCTCTCTCTCTCTCTCTCCCCCACCCCCACTCTCCCACTCCTCTCTCCTTTAAGGTCTTCACACTGAGCTGCCTCTCCAACCCCTCAGTTTTTTATTTAGAGATGACATCTCACTAAGATTCTAAATGGCTGGGGCAGGGCTCAAACCAACAGTCTTTCTGCCTCAGCCTGCCAGAATGCTGACATTACAGGTGTACACTACGGTGCTCAGGTAAAACTGAGCTTTTCAAAATGGCTAACGTACCTATGGTGGAAAGAGAAGATTTGCCTTTCCAGATTCCAGAATTACATGTAAATTAAATAATAGGCTATCCAGCCAGGTCCGGGGTTGACAAACCACTGCTGGTTTTGTAACCAATGTCAGCCCTGCCCACTCCCATCCCTGTTGTGTGTGGCCACTTTTGCACAAGGACAGCCAAGCAGACAGTGACTGAGGGAGGAGCCACAAAGCCCCAGACATGCAGTTGATGTCAGACTTCAGCGTCTATGTGGGTTCATCCTTCCCAGGTAAACAGCAGAGGAGATTTCCCTGGCATGCTACTCAGACAATGGAACAGAACCTCTGCACATGCAGGACTGTAGGCATGGAGCATGAGCAACAGAGCGGTTCTGCAGTTATTTTACCAATGCACTTTCATTTTCCCCTCATTTATGTCCTGTGAAGCCTCAGCACTTTCTACCCCACTGTAGCAGAAATCTTTGCCAGTCTTAATCATGACAACAGGTTCTTGAACCAGACTTTGAAGGAGATTTACAATTCTCATCACAGGTTCGGGAGACAGGTTGGTGGTCTAAGCATCTACCTGACAAGTGCCAGGACCCAAGTTCAATCCCCAGTACTGCATGCTGCACCAGCCCCAGAACCCTGGCTCCACTATGCTGGCCACCAAAACTTGGCATAGCAGTGCACACCTATAATCCCAGCACTGGGGAGGCTGAGACAGGAGGATGACTAGGAGTCATCAATTGTGCTAAATATGAATATATATGGATTTGTTCAGCACAAATAGGTTATTTTACTTGTTTGCTTTTGTTGTTGTTGCTTTTGAGACAAGGTCTTGCTAAATCACTAAGTTGCCCAGCCTGGGCTCAGCCTGGCCATCCTCCTGCCTCAGCCTCACAGAGGGCTGGATTTGCAGTCGCACACCATTACTCCTGACCAGCATGGTTTTAAAAACCTGTTTTCCACCAATAGTTGAAGGGCCAGACAAATAGCTCACTGGATTAAAGTGCCTACAAGCAGGCACAGGGTCCAGGGGTTCAATCCCTGGCCCTGCTGTGCTGGCCCCACCCCCGGGGTACACTGAGATGGCAACTGAAACTGGGCGTGGCGGCACAGACCTGTAATCTCAGCTCTTGGGAGGCTGTAAACAGGTGGATCACTATGAGTCTGATCTAGTAGTGAGACCCTGAACACCCTATAGACCCTTCCCTAAAATATAAAACAAAAGTTGAAGTCTCAGATGGAAAACCTACACCATAGACAGCCCACTGTCTGCTGAAGCCACCCTGCTGGTCACTTTTTGGACCATACCTTATGGTGAGTGAATGCTGGCTCCCTGGGCTGCCACTGCATTTATTTCCTTACTCTCAAGCTAAAAGTTATCTTCCACCTTCACTCGATTTTTCCCCACAGCCAGAAGTCACCTGTGGTCTCTACTCACAGGAAGGGGGAGGAAGATGGTGTTGAGAAAACTTATCAGGACAAATCCACATAAGAAAATGGAAAAGCTACTCAGCCCCTGATAAACCTGCACTTAGCTGCTTCGTTCTTTCTTTGATTCACTTTCGTTTATTCATTTCACAGATAGCCAACGAGCCCCTAAAATGTTAAACACTGGCCTAAACTCTGGGCATGAAGAAGCTAACAGAACAGTTTTTGAGGCACTACTTTCCAGGGCTGTGTTCTTATGTGCATACGGATAATACACAAATAAATGAACAATGATTGCAAATTGTGATCCCTGATATGAAGCAAACCACAAAGACTAGCAAGAAACCCACTTAGAATCCTCATTTCCTCACAGAGCACCTGTTCCAGAAAATGTTCACCTTTGTAAAACGTTCTGGCTCCATGCAAAGGCAAATATTTAAACTGCCGTGTCTGTCATCACTTCTTTATGACCAGAAAGCAGCTTTGATTTGTAGGACAGGACTAAAGGGCAGAGAAAAGCAGCCTAGGAGGCATTCCTTCCCTTCAGGGAGAGGGTGACGGACAGAACAACAAATTCTCCTTTACAAGCGTTTGCGACAACAAGATACGCACTTTAGGGACGTCAGCTTTGGCGAGCTAAGTTGGATAACAGAGCCCAGCAGTGCGGAGAACAGGAGCTCAAATGACGTCCGGGCTTGCAGAGGAGATTGCGGAGCTTCCCTGCGATGGGATGTTTTGCAGACTCTGAATGTCAAGCCTCAAAGCCTCAACATTAAGCTACATGGAAAAATAATCCCTACTGTTTGGTACTATGACAAGGGTTCAGGGAATTAACATAATGAAAACCGCTTAGCACTGAGCCCTGGGTCTTCTACACATTCCATAAATGACAGGGTCACTGGGACTCTCTGTGCTGTTTTCTTGTACGTGTAATGACAGTAGCAATGCCAATCTCTCAGAGTTGGTGAATGGATTCCAGTGAATTGATCCACATCAAGTATCTATGACATCATAGTCACAGAATAAAGACACAGTAAGTTTTAGCCCTGGTTTAGTTACTGTTATCACTAAATGCACATTCACTGAGGGCCTAGTCTATTTTAGAGGCAAAAATAGCAAATCAAAATCCCAGATATATGAGCAAAAGCTGCAAAGGAATCAGATTAGCTGTCAAAGACTCCCTGCCCCGGGGCCAGCCAAATAGCTCAGCGGATTAAAGCACTTGCAGCCTCAGGGGCCCAGGGTTTGATATCTGGGCCTGCTGTGCAGGCCCCCCCCCCGCCCCCCCCCCCCCCCGGGTGCATTGAGATAGCAATTGAAAATGGGCATGGTGGTGCCACCTGTAATCCTAGTTCTTGGGAGGCTGTACACAGGCAGACCACTACGAGTCCAATCTAGTAGTGTGACCCTGAACACCCTGTAGACCCTTCCCTAAAACATAAAATAAAATAAAATACTCCCTGCCCCAACCCATTGTTACCTTTGGAGTCATTTTCCTATATCCTTTTGTTCATTGCTGCAAATGATCTAGGAGGTCTTCTGTATCCTCACTTTGGAGAGAACTCCCTGAAATCAATATTGATATCATCTCATTTTTAGACAGGGGAAAACAGTTGTGGAGATTACCAAGTAGTCTACCCAAGGTCACACAGCTAACAAGCAACTGAGCTCAGATTCAAACTCTGATCTGACATAAGAGTGTGCCACGTGTGTTCCGGTGACACTATAACTCAAGGCAGGTTCCTAGACTACCTACAGGAGAAGTACTTGGGGATCTTGTTTATAACTCAGATTATTGATTCCACCTTCACTCTCTGAATCTCCGACTCTGTGTAATGAATTTAGTGCCTTGGTGAGTAGCATCTTCACTTCCCTACAGAACAGAATATGCCCTATCCTTGGGCAAACATCTTCATCATGGTGCTCACTAGTTAGCAAAAAAGCTCCACCACATCTGGGACAAGATGACTGTCAGGTCACAGTGCAATGACAGTATAAGACATGAGGGACAGACAGAAAGGAAAAGAAAGAAAGCAATGCAGAGACCATGTTCCTCAGTGCCCCTTCAGCACCACTGGCTTTCTACAAGCTGATCAAGAGGAAATATGGTGAGCAATTTGGCTTAGGAAATACTACAAACAATTCTGCCTTTGCCTCTCTTTGTGGCATGGCTTAGAATGCCCAAAAGATAAATGGTCTTTATGTAAGTTCTTTATTTTAACAAACACTTTAAGGCAGATCCTTGGAAAGTACTTTGGGTTCCAAGAAGAATCAAGTTAGATAATAGCAAGAGGTTATTAAGTGCAGGTTCAATTTCACCTTTTCCACTTTTTCTACAAATTGCTTTCCTCTCCCTCGTTCTCCAAATGACATTTTCATTTTCGTCTCACATTTAAGTTTGTTTGAACTCCTCCACCTCCAGGAGTAATGCTTTCTCATGGCTTCTTCCCCAACTTGGGTTTTACTTATTAAACTTCACCCCGCCCCTCCATTAAGCTTCTCCCTATGAAAGTTTTATCCGGATTCTGCAGGCTTACATTCTCCTGACCACCACCAGGCAATGAAGGGCAGCTGTCCTCATTACTTAGCTTTCATTTTCCACCTGCAAGAACCATGCACCTGCAGAAGGGAGAGAAGAAAAACCGAAATGCCTGATTGAGTCAAGCACCTAGCTGGTACAAACAACGGCCGCAAGACACCATGCTCATGTTTACAGTTCTACCCGAAACCCACTCATCCTCTTGCAAGCAGATGCAGAACCATGGTCTGCTATGAGCTTAGCCTCTAAAGCTATGCTGGCTGGGGCTGGGAATGCACCCCCGTAATCCTAGCACTCAGAAAGTTGAGGCAAGAGGATCACCATGACTTCAAGGCTAGCCTGAGATACAAAATAAGTTCAAGGTCAGCCTGAACAGCATAGTGAGAACCTGCCTCAAAAAGACAATATATATAATTGTCTTATATATACTATATATAATAGACAGTACATATAATATATACTCTATATTACATATAATATATAATATATATATTACATATAATTATTATATAATATATATTGTATATTATATATACAACATATATAATACATTAGCTTTATCTGTAAAGCTATGTATCTATGTTAGCTTTATCTGTACATATATACAATATATATAATATATTATATATATTATATACATTGTATACATAACATATACAATATATATTATATATTATATATATACACAGATGAAGCTAACATAGAAGGTTGGAGGGCAGAAGACCTTGAAATGGAACCCTAACAATTTTAAATGGATACACAGTAGCCCAGAACTATTGGAGAAACAACTGGACAAAGCTTTTTTAATGCCAACTCCACCACTTCCAATCACCATGATGACCCACCCAAGGAAGGAGATGGCATCTTTTCTACATGGATTATAGGTTTGGGGTGTTGCCTAACAGCTGTTAATTCATGGCTTATGTAACCACTAAATGAACCTTGACCAGAGCATATGATTTTCATTTCTATCTAATAAGTATCTAAAACAAATATTTTCCTTTTTAATGTATTAAGGACAGGGTCTACAGGGTCTCACCACATAGATCAGACCCACAGTGATTCTTCCGTTTGCAGCCTTCCAAGTGGTGCAATAACAGGGGCACCACCATGCCCAGTCTCAATTGTCATCTCAGCGCGCCCTGCAGGAAGAGCTTGTACAATACACTGGGGAATGAATCCTGGAAGCTGCACTCTACCTAAGCAGGTGCTTTAGTCTGCTGAGCTATCAGACCGGCACTAAAAAAAATATTTTCAATGCTAAACAAACAAGTTTTTACAAATTGTGATGTTCTTCCAAAGCAGCATTCAGACCACAGTAGCAAAAGATCCCCTCTGCCCCATCCATAGGATAGAGCCCACAGCCTTCCCATTCATGCACTGAGCTACATCTCCAGCCTTTTTATTTTTTTCTTTTTTTGAGACTGGGTCTTGCTAAATCACTGAGTTATCAGGCTGGGCTCAAACTTGTGACCCTCCTGCTTCAGAGTTCTGTGGTTAGAGATGATTGGCACATGTGTGGCCCTTCAAGACTATCACGCCTTAGAGGAATAGGGTCAGATCCTAGGCCAAAAATGGTGAGAGAGGGGAATTGAAATGTTTCCTCTTTTCTGCTTTACTCCAGTTCCATTCAACCATTAAATCAATGACATGTTGACCTACTTGAGACTCCTCAACCCACCTTCCTAAACTTCCTAAACTGGATGACAACTGAAACAAGTAGCATTTTGTTGTTTTAGCTAGCAATAATCATTAATGAGCAATTGCCATTTCCCTTCGATCAACACTGTGGGTTCACTTTCCTAAAGTGATTGACAGCTAATAAGCTCATGTGAAATGGCAGCTGTACCCACCCTGGGAACAGGAACATTCAGTATTGTCTACCAAGGGACCCAGAGTCAATTACCCATTCTGAACCCAACAGAGAACTATGTTCTCAGTGTCAGGGACACAAAACTAGGTCACATCCTACTTCAGCAGAGCACTTCCAGTCTGCTTATCCAATCAGGAACCAACAAGCATTGCTTCTTAAATGAAAGTTCTTGCTCAGAATTCAGCTGCCTTTCTTTCTCTTTGGGGAAACCTAAAGTATCTTTCCTAAGAAATGTGGTCTCTCTTGCCTAACAAGCAATTAACTCAGCTTTGTCTGGACTACTTAAAGGGTCAATAAATCTGTTCCATTCTTTGATGCTATTACCCTAATCAATAGATGAACATGGCATGGTATCTCATGAGTTAGAATATCGAATCATCCATCCATCTTTCTAGTTCTTTTTTCTCTCCAAAATATATTGCAATGTTTCTCAACCTTTTTAATATCATGCACGCTTAAGACAATTTCACTTCATATTGGAGTAAAACCATTATACTGCTACCAGAGGAAGAAGACTGGTCCTGAAACCCTTATAACCTCTGTTCCTGGAACCCCACAGGCTGAGTGACCAGTATCCTTGCATATCTGTACCCAATGCAACATACATTTTTGACAAGACCATCTCAACGATTTTTTTTTTTTTTTTTTGTCCACTAAATACTCCTTGTGGCCAACACTCACTTCTCTAGAACTAAAACTAGAGACCCTGGTAGGTATGGGTACTACCACTGGAAGGTTTTCTACATGACTGTCTCACACTCAGAAAGGTAAAGTTACTTGATTTCCATTATTAGAAAGTGTCTAGTTGATACTGAAATGCAAGGAGCAATTGAACAAAATCAAGTGGCTTCCTGGAATCACAGACTAACCATGCAGAAGTGACCCCAGAGACCAGAAAAATGTAGCTGACCTCTGAAACTAGAAAGATGTGGTACAATTAGAAACAATGGAGCTGAGAAAGTCATTTCCTTTCATCCATTTACATTTAAACAGTGCTCTAGGGTCATTCCACTTTCTGCTGTACTAAGAGAGGCAGAAAACAAAATAAAAGCTCAGGAGATCTTCAGTGCTCAAGGCAAGAGAACGCTCCTGTTGGATCTCCTAGCTTTGATGACCTTTACCCTATGCCCACCTCATTACAGGCCCATAAATAGGTACTGCATGTCATAGTATGACTAAGATCAGAGTGAGTCTGGGATGAGCAAGTGTATTGAGAGCCCCTGCAATAAGACAGTGACCTGTTCATCATTCCTATCATACTTAGAGATTTAAGAGGGGGCTCCCAAGCAGAGGTGCCTGTCCTTAAAAGTCTGAAAAGCCTGATTTATTCCAGTTGTTGTTGCTACGTTACTTTTGTGCCCTTTGACATGCACACCCTTTGCACCTTCGTCTGTCTGTGCTTTATCTTTTGTTGGTTCAGACATACCCCAAGCACAACTACCAAGGATCTTCAGTACATGTAGCTGCTTGCTAACTCCCACTGGCCGTACACTCAGCAGTGCACACCTGCTGCACACAAGAGCCTGCACTATTATGGCCCAATTGCACACCAAGTGTGGTCCCTCAGCAACGTTTGCTCAGGCACTAGGACTTTACCTCTCACAACAGGGTTAGTCACAGCCATGTTCCTGACAGTCCCTGGAAGGCTTCCCAGCAGTGCCCCACTCTCACCCTCACTGAGTCTTGGGGCTGGGAAGGCTCTGAAAGTTTGTGTTTCCAACCAGTTCCAAGGGGACGATACACACACTGCACCAATGCCACTCTTTGAGATCCACACAGAGGACCAATTTGAAAACTGGAGAAATGAGGCTTAGCAAGAAAAGTGATTTGTCCAGAGTCACTGTCTTGATTACTTTTCTCTCATTGCTGAGAGAAAATACCCAACACCCAAAATTAAGAAAGGAAAGGCTCATTTAGCACACAGTTTATGAGGTTTCAGTCCCTGCTGGGCTGGCTCCAAGGCAGAGTGGCACGTGGCAGAGGGCAGAAGCTCATGGCTGCAGAAAACAGCAAAGTAGCAAGAGCCATAAGGAAGGAGCAGCCGCACAGGGCAAGCCTCTCCCCTTCCTTATATTGCACACAATCTGCCTGCTCCAGGGTGGTGTAGCACTCACACCCAGAATCCCAGCATCGGACCACAACTCTAGAAACCACACCACGACTGCATGAGACTTTGGGGAGACAAGTATGCACAAACCTTAACAGTCACACTGCAGTTTGCTTACTTGTGTGGTTGGGCTTTGGTAGTATTTGGGATTCAACCCCAAGCCCTTTGCAAGAACAAAACCTTTTTAAATGTTTTTATCTCAGGACAGAGCCTCACTAATTCCCTAAATTGCCCAGCCTAGGCTCAAACTTGGAATCCTTCTGCCTCAGCCTCCTAGAACGCTGGTATTTAGGCCTGTGCTAGCAAACCCAGCTCATATTGCCAATTCTTTATATTTTATATAGCCGAGTCTTCTTTAAGCAAGAGCTCTCGCTCTTCTCTCTCGCTCTCCCTCTCTCTCTCTCTCTCTCTCTCTCTATATATATATATATATATATATACACACACATATATATATATACATATATATACACATATATATACATATATATACACATATATATATATATATATTTCTTTGTAATAACAGGAATCTGTCCATCATTAGAAATAAATGTGTTGCGTTAGGGAATGACCGTAATGAAAATCAGAGCACAAGTGAGCTTCCACAGCACTTCGCTCTTTAATGAGCACTCTTGTGCATTCTATTTTGCTCAAGGTCAACACCACACAGGTTTGCGTAACCTCTGTTTGGAGTCAAGTATGCTGGTGCTCCATTCAAAGCTTAAGACTCGCATAATTTCTCTGTGTGATTCTCATGATCTGTATGTCAGAGGGGAAAAAACTCGTGTCTGGCTCAGCTTTGGCTTTGGGCTGTTAGTTACTCTCTTGGCCTCAGGCTTTTTGACTTGTAAAGTCAGAGCGGCCTCTAAGGGTCTTCTCTGAGCTCCAACTGGCTGCAGAGCAGAGCAGAGGCAGCAAGTCTGGACCAAAGGAGGCCTGAATGACAATGAATACTGCGAGAACGACACTTCCATTACAAAGAGCCGCTGGGAAGGAAACGCAGTCCCAGGAGGACGATGGAGCAGCGAACAATGTGGCGCTGATGGTGGTGAACAGAAGGCAGGAAGAAGAATACGGAGCCACTGAGGCTGGGTCCAAAAACATAAGGACAAATAGCAGTGACTCATCCTGTTTACCCTACTTCCCCTCCCCCTGATGAATAAATAGACTTGTGACCCACGAGGAATTTTTAAGATCATTTGCATTTATAATGACTCTTTCTTCACGTTTGGTGAAAAGACCAGAGTCAAAGGATGCTTCAGTATTTGTGTAACAAGAAAAGATGCTGTGAAGGGCCACAGTGCACTGCTCATTAAAAAAAAAAAAAAAAAATTCACTCCCCGAATAGCAACCAAACATATGCCAAGCAGAAATATCATGAAGCCCCGTTCACCTCCATTTGGGTAAAAGGATAAAACTGTCAAAAGAGGACAGTGCTATCATTTCAGGATTAACGTCTGTCCTGGAAAAAAGCAAGCTAGCATGGGTGCATAATCTCTCTGAGAATCAAGGTCAGAAGTGAGCAGGTCCGTATTTTATTCATTTTTCTACAGGTACAAAAAGATTGCATCTAGCAGATGGAGGCTTTTAGCATAAAATAAGCTCCCGTGGATGCATTTACTTACAACAAGAAGAAATATATGGCTCCAGACAGCCATCTGTTTCTTAATTTTAAAGTAGAAGGTAAAGTTTTCTGACTTTAGTTTTATGGATTAATTCAATAGTCATTATTATTTTTAAGCATAGACATCATTAACAGCTGCTGCATAGCACTGTGTGTGTCTAAGATCTATGCATATTGTATGAGAGTTTGTGCTAAAATGATAATTCTAAGTGTCAACATCTCAATAGTCCTTTAACAAAGGTGGCTGTGTTTGCGAATTAACAACCACACACCCAATCCTGTGAAGAGCTCAGCTTTCCTTCCTGGATTCCTTTTTGGCTCTGAGTGATACAGATGCACAGAAATGGAACTGTTTCTGCAATAATAGAAGACAAAAGCTAAAGGGATTTACTGTCTTCTTCCTGAGGCTTCCAAATCAGACCGTGGAAATGAATAATAGGAAATTAGGCCCAGGCGCCAAAAAAGATGGGTGTCTTGTGAGTCCTTGGGGATTGTTACGTTAAGACTTGGTGTCTTCATTACTGGGACAAAACACCCAACACCCATACCCAAAAGGAGGAGAGGGCTCACAGTATTGGGAGGCTCAGTACTTGATTGGCACAGCAGACGGGCACAGGTGTCCCAGTGGTCAGGAAGCAGAGAGAGAAGGGAAGGACTGAGGAGGTGCTCAGCAACCTGCCTCTCCCCAGGCCCTCTCTCCTCACAGCAAGCCAGCTGTCAGCTCATCTGTAGGCCAATTTAGCACATAAGCATAGCACACCCATGATCTAACCACCCTTCATGCATAGAAGGCTTTGGGAAACACACCAGAGGCAAACCATAGTAGCAGCCTTGACCCCAAGCATCTTTTCCAAACTCTGCAGAAAGGTAGACCCTTAGACCTTCCCACATGGCCACTGAAAAAGCGGCCACACAGCTGAGGCCTGGAGCCTTCTGCGTGGAAGGAACATACCCGGAAGGATGCACAACTTGTGATGAGGTGAATGCTAAGGCATCACCGAAAAGCATAATGGGAGATGTTACTGGACCCGAAGAACCACAACCAACCTGACACAAAGGACAAGAAAAGCTTCAGCTTGTGGGTGCTCTCAGTCCTGATCTCTTCTGCCAACAGGTCAAGGCCCACCAGGAAGCTCTGAGCTCTTCAGCCAATCCTGCCCTTCACTTCAGCAGTGAAAAACCTGGCAGAGCAAAACAGAACAAACAAAAACATTGAGGGGCACCCATGCCACAAACTGCGGGGAGCCTGAACCTGAAGAATAGGATCTGCGTACTTAGATGCTATTTTGGTTTCCCAAATGCCAATTTCCCACAGGCTACAAAGGAGTCTGTGAAGACCAGAAGCTGGGACAGTTGCCAGAATAGGTCCATGGACTTCTCTTCTCCCCAGCAGAGAAGGCAGGACAGCCTTGAGAGCCCAACACCCTTTGCTGTTGTTGATTTTTCTCAGTCACCACTGCAAGGGAACGATGCAGGCAACACTAATAAGCTCAAATGGTTTTATCTCTCTGATGAAGATCAATGAAACTGTAATAACATTAAGAAATGAAATCACCTCAACAAGATATTTCCCTTTTAAAACAAAGTGACAAGTGCAAAAGATAAATCTGCTTGCGTTTCAGAGGTACAGCTGTAGCTCTTCCAGTTGCTGTAAGATGAACACAGCTAAAACAGTCTCACCTTTTTAGATGCAGTATTAAGGCCAAGTATTTATTCTGTGTTTTCTTGTGAGAAGGCCAGTTGGGTGCAGCCAGGAAAGAAGAGGGGAGAGAGGGAAGGAGAGGAGAAGAGAGGAGTGGAAGGGAGGTGTGGGGAGAGGACCTAGGAGCAAAGCTTGGGGCTCGTAGAGGTCCTAGAATAAGGAGGCACAGCACACCCCAAAACAGTCTCTTGAGAATTTGAGTAACTCTTAGTACTCGGGAGTACCATGGGAAGGGACATTCTGATGCTGAACAACTATGCTGAGGTCCAACACGCAGCCACTGACTATGCGTACGAAATTACGTTAAATTCCACTGAAAGTCCAGGCCCTCAGCCACAGGGGCCATTCGTGGGGTGCTTAACAGTCACATACATCTACTACATTGGATGGCATACAGTATTTCAACAGTGCTGTCACAGAGCTGCTCTGGGTGACTAAGCAGGCATCCAACTAGGGATATTTCAGGCTCCTCTGGTCCCATGAGCTAAGTCAAGGTCTTGCTGTAAAAGTCCCTGAAAGAGCATGAGATAAAATCAGAGGACAGGAAAGCTAGGGCTCTCCATGTGAGCAGCTCAGCACAGGGCAGCCCGGGCTCCGGAGTCAGCCCTTCCTTGAAAGCCTGTCTCTTCTACCAGCTAGCTGCGTGGTGTCAGAGTCCACCCCACCGCTAAGCCTCAGTTTCCACAGCGGCCATGCTACCTCAGTTCCTTCTGCCCTGGAACAGCCCTTGAATTCAGCAGGTAACAGAGATCCCTTGATTTCAGGAGAACGGGCCTCGCCACAGACGTAGGAGGTGGGGTTGTCAAGGGTGAGCTGCCAGGGCAACATGGCTGGAGGAAGATCATCCTCCAAGTAAAAAGAACTTCCGCACTTCTCCCTCCTTCTTGTTTCCTGTGTAGACTGCTCCAGCAGCCCTCTTGCAGCCCTGGGGATAACAGCCAATATTCTAGGTGCTGCAGATGGAAAAGTGAGACTGCAGAGCCTGGGCTGGCTCTGATCAGTGGCCACACTCTTCTGCTTTTTTAATTTCAGTACTGGGAGTTGAAATCCAGACATTCACACAAACTACGTGCTCAACACTTTATTTTGTTGGGTTGTTGTTGTTGTTGTTGTTGTTGTTGTTGTTTTGAAACAAGGCTTCACTAAGAAGGTAAGTTGCCCAGGCTGAGCTTAAATTTGCCGTCCTCCTGTCCCTGCCTCTCAGACTTCTGAGATTACAGACATGCACCACCATGCCCCGATTCTTCTCCATTTTTTTTTTAAGTTTTTTTTTTATTTCTTATATACATATTTTATACACACATGTATAGAATTTATAGTACATTTGCGGTAAATAATGATTACATTCATCACAAGGCATTTCCTTCTCCATTTTTAAGTGAAAAATTAAACCCCTGTGTTTAAGCTTCCGTATGCTTTGTTTACTGTTACCTACATTCAAGTTTTCCAAAATGATATTCTTTCTCCTACCAGTTAGTTGAGGTTGGCCATTTTAATTTAAAAAAAAAAATCAAATAGTTGGAAGTTTAAAAAAAAGAAAATTTATTTCTGTCACAAGTAAAAGAGCTCCAAGGCAGACATCCAAGGAAACGAACAGCCCCATGGTTGTCAGGGCCTCGTGCTCTTTTTGCTCCAGCCTCCTAGCATTTGATCTCATTCTCCAACATTACCTCTGCAAGATGGCTACTAGAATGCCAGCCATCACAAAGGGTTTCCCAGGCAGCAGAAAAGAGAAAAGGGGAAAAAATACAAATACTTCTCCCAAGCGAGTTAGCACCAGGAGTGCAGCCAGGCTTAGAAGTCTTAGAGCACGTCTGCCTTGCAGCCCATTCTCACAG
This sequence comes from Capromys pilorides, assembly GCA_004027915.1. Taxonomy (NCBI): domain Eukaryota; kingdom Metazoa; phylum Chordata; class Mammalia; order Rodentia; family Capromyidae; genus Capromys; species Capromys pilorides. The sequence goes on from PVKN010006194.1 coordinate 18,675, forward strand.
GACAGTCACCGGTAAGGCTGAGAGCAGAACACTGTGCAGTGTATTCTTTTAAAGTGTGAATCACCTAGGGTAAGAACCTGAAAGAGGAAACGAGATCTGAAAGGTACCACAGATGCTATGAAAGGGAAAGAATCTGTTCAAAGGGAAGGAAGACCTGGGATGAGGAAAAGGACACAAGAAAGAAAGAAGAAAGGGAAAAGGATGTGTTCATGAATATACACAGGATAGCTTGGATAATCGTACTGCTGATTTCTGCCGGCTATGGAAAGCAGCAGTTAATGCTTATACTTTTTTCTTCTTTTTAATTTCTTATACTTTTTTAAATCAATTTTGCATGCTTATATATGGCAATCTAAACAAATAACTTGAAGCCAACATTATGCAATACAAAAACCGTGGTTGAATTCCTATTACTTTGTTTAATGAAATTCTTCATTGTTTCTAATATTTCTTTTTTCTCTTTAAAAAAATGTTTAAAAACTGAACTGTGAGTCATGCCATCCCAATGACATCAGTGTTCTGCACCTTCGAAGTACATAGTGACTCTCAAGCAACAACCTGAGACCGTTAAAAATAAAACAAGCAGATACAAGCAAAAGTGCAGCACATCATGTGGTACACAGACTAAGTGTGCAATGTCATACAGGCTGAGTGTGCAATGGCATACAGGCTGAACATGCAATGACATACAAACTGAGTGTACAATGGCATACAGACTGAACATGCAATGGCATACAGGCTGAGTGCATTGGCGTTACAGTCTAAGCATGCAATGGCATACAGACTGAGTGTGTAATGGCATACAGGCTGAGTGTGCAATAGCATACAGGCTGAGCATACAATGGCATACAGACTGAGCATGCAATGGCATACAGGCTGAACATGCAATGACATACAAACTGAGTGTACAATGGCATACAGACTGAACATGCAATGGCATACAGGTTGAGTGTGCAATGGCATACAGGCTGAACATGCAATGACATACAGACTAAGTGTACAATAGCATACAGACTGAACATGCAATGACATTCAAACTAAGTGTACAATGGCATACAGACTGAACATGCAGTGGCATACAGGCTGAGTGCAATAGCGTACAGGCTGAGCATACAGTGGCATACAGACTGAGCATGCAATGGCATACAGGCTGAACATGCAATGACATACAGACTGAACATGCAATGACATGCAAACTAAGTGTACAATGGCACACAGACTGAACATGCAATGGCATACAGGCTGAACATGCAATGACATACAAACTGAGTGTACAATGGCATACAGACTGAACATGCAATGACATACAGGCTGAGTGTGCAATGGCATTACAGTCTAAGTGTGCTACGGCATACAGACTGAGTGTGTAATGGCATACAGGCTGAGTGTGCAATAGCATACAGGATGAGTGTACAATGGCATACAGGCTGAGCATACAATGGCATACAGGCTGAGTGTGCAATGGCATTACAGTCAGACTGTCCAATGACATACAGACTGAGTGTACAATGGCATACAGGCTGAGTGTGCAATGGTATCACAGTCAGACTGTGCAATGGCATACAGGCTGAGTGTACAATGGCATACAGGCTGAGTGTGCAATGGCATACAGGCTGAGTGTGCAATGGCATTACAGTCTGAGTATGCAATGGCACAGGCTGAGTGTGCAATTGCATACAAACTGAGTGTACAATGGCATACAGGCTGAGTGTGTAATGGCATTACGGGCTGAGGTACAATGTGCAAGCCATGGGTAGAAGTTGGGAGTGGAATAAAGAAGGCAGGAAATCCCTGTTCCCTTCAGTTTTAAGTTATGATATAACTGAATGATCTTTGTTCATTAATGTAGCAGCCCTCAAACTACTGTCTGCATACCATCTCTGCAATGTTTCCCACAATACCACACCACCCATGCTATTCATATTTGCTTTACTATGTCTTGAAGCTGGGCCTGGTGGTACATACCTATAATCGCAGCACTCTCGAAGGCTGAGGCTGGACAATCACAGGTTCAAGCTCAGCCTGGACAACTTAAGAGATTTAGCAAAATCTGGTTTCCAAATACAAACTAACAAAGGTTAAAGGCTCAGGGTGAGGCCTCCAAAAACTCAACTTGAGTGTAAACTTCCACATACAATTCTCATAAATTAAAACTCAATATTTCTCAAAAAAATATATATATATTAAAAAGTGGTGACATAAAGCCATTCACTATCGCTAGCATCCACTATCACCTGCCAGGCCATATTTCTAGAAAACTCTTTCTGTTGGCCGCTCTGGGAGGAAGGAGTGCCTTCCGAGAGTGACAGCCTCCAGCTCACCTTGCTCATGGATCACTTCCCGCTACGCTGCACCGACTGCCCTAACACTAACACGCTCCTGGCCAGGCTCCAGGCTGGGAAACGTGGGGCCCTCCCTTCTCCCAGCTGCCCCTGCGCACTGCTCCTTAGCCTTTATTAACATCAACTATATGCAGGCAATTTCACTTTCTCCCCGTTGACTACTGCCCCTGTCACAGAGGAAGCATAGACCAATCATGAAAGGTCTCAGAGAGAGGAAAGTGCTAGCTACACTGAAGATGGGATCCAGGAAGTCAGCTGCCTGCCTGCCGAAGCATTTCCCAATGCGCGCTCTGTACCCAGTGTCTACATCACCGCCATCTCCATGCTGTGTGACCTCAGCAAGCTACTGGGCCTCTGTGAATCTCGATTCCTTCCTCAGTCAATACCCAAGGGCACTGTGAAAGTTCAGTGGGCTAATGCACATAAAACATTCCAAACAGTTCCTGGCATAAAACCAACTCTCAGAACAAGTTAGCTATGATCCTTACTGATGCCATCCTCAAGTAGCAGCACTTAAAAGAAGGGCTTTGGAGTCATGAAGGCTGGATTGCAAATCCCACCCTCAACTCACGTTGAATCCACTCACTTTGCTTTCCTGTGTGCCACAGAAATGGCACTTTATTTCCTAGAAAACCTATTCTTTCCCACAAGCCTTTGTCCCTTTTCAAAAGGAGCAAAAACACAGGAAAACCCTGATGGAGTCAATTTTGGCAACCGAGAGTGATGGTAGCATTTGCACCTCTTTAGGTAAGGCTCGTGCACTTTTTTTTTTTAATGATACATCTTTGCATTTTATTTTTAATACTAAAGAAAAAAATAGCCTCAAGGAGCTCAGGCAGTAAAGCTGGCGCCGAGCTGCCAACTCAGGGAACTGAGCTCTCTGCCCTCCAAGTTCCCCGCTCCCTCAGGAGGTTCCTTTCTTGGTTGATAGTGACCTGGAGACTTGGCCCCAGAGTAAAATACAGCCTATGGTGCTAAGAGCTAGGACAAGGAAGTATTCACCCTAAATACTTGCAAATAAATAAAACTGGGTCATGCACTCTAAATAGCAGTGTTAATCACAGATTCCACAAGCTACCTGCAGGAACATGGGCGTGGCCTGACATAGCCCTATGTCCTTATGGAGAAAATGGGCATGGGGATATGCTAGCTCCTACTCCAGTTGCAGAGGCTTGGACCTCTCTCCACTGAGCCCAGCACCAGGCACCAGCCCTACAAGGCAGGTCTGGCTCCTTCACAGCATGACCCATGCTCTGGAGCACGCGAGACTCCTAGGTCCCCTCCATGCCACAAGGGCACCACTGGCAACCTGGAAGAGATAAACATCAGCTGCTTCTCTGCCTGACAAGGCTGAGCAACTGAGTTTCCCTGGGTGGGGCTCTTCTCCCACATGGTGCTGGGAAGCTGGAGGACCCAGGGTCCTAAGCTGTCTGACACTGTCACTCCCTCACTAGCCGTAGCCCATGATCAGCCCCTGCCCTGGTCTCTCTCGCCTCTTCTCCCCCAGAAAGAGAGACATCTTCTCTACTCAAGGAAGAAACCATGATCGAATTCTTCTGGCATTTCTTCTAGGTCTACTAACAATAAAAGAAATACATTTCCCATCATCCTGCCTTCTTCCATACACCCTTCCTTCTAAAGCCTGGTTTTCATTTAGCTGTCTTATCCCCAAGTACATTCTGACTGTCAGAGCTGATTAACATGTTCCTCTTTATCTCTGCTATCTGTTAGAAAGCTCTTCTACCCTCCCTGCCTCCTAGAGAGATGAGTGACGCAGGCTTGGTCTGTGGAGGCAGTGAGCTATTCAGAAGCCCAGAGGAAATGGCATTTTATATTCCTCAAAATATTTACCCAGTTACACTTATCACCTTGAGAAAGTTCTATGTTTTTTTTTTTTCTTTTTTTTTTTTTTTTTTTTTTTTTTTTTTTTTTTTTTTTTTTTTTTTTTTTTTTTTTTTTTGATCTTTAGTTTTATTATCTGCAGCCAAGTAAACTGTGGTGGTATGAAATGGCAGGGTGATAGGAACAGCTGGAATCTCACGTGCCTAGAAAGGCATGCATGCGAATGGTCATAGGAGCTCCCGTTGCAATAACCCAGAACTGGAAACAATGCAAATGTCCACCAACTGACTATGGGCAAACAAAACGTTGCACCCCCAGACAATGGGATAGAATACCAGCAATGAAAGAGAGTGAGTTACCAGTCCGTGGTTTATCACAGGTGGATCTCAGAAGCAACATACCTCCTGGGAGAAGTCCGCTTAGAAGCTTGCGGGTTCAACGGTTTCATTTATTTGCACTGTCCAGAAAAACCAAATATACGGCAACGGAGAACAAATCTGGGGCTGGGAGCGGATTGTAGGCCAACAGAACATTTGGGGGATGCGGAAGCATGGTAAGGCTTGACTGGGTGATAGCTGCATAGCCGTACAGATTTATAGAAGTCACTGATCTGTATATGTTCAGTGAGCAGAGACAGCAGGCCATTATCGGTAAAGCTATTTTTAAATGTGTCTTACCTATGTGTACACACACCAAGATCCTGTGCGCATGCGCGAGCGCACCCACACGCCTTGCCCAAAATAAATACTTTTAAAATGTTGATTACATTGATTACCATATTATGGAAGGGTTTATGGTTCTTACTAAACCTGTAATTTCTCATCTTTCATGCGTCTCTTGCCCTAAAATAATGAGGGGACTCGTTCTGTTTAGGCTGTTATTTGTTTAGCTGCGGTATTCGGTGTCAAGCTCATGCTAGCTTCAGCAATTCTAGGAAGAATGTAGAAGGTTAGCCAAGGTTCTCATTTTTTATTGTATTTTAGAACCAATGGCAAATATGTTAGAGAATTATTAGAATTCTCCACCGCACTTTTGCCTGTTGCGAAAGTCAATTTTCCAAATCATAATACTTGAAACTAAAATTAAATAAATAAAAATGAAAGCACTCTGCACACCTGCTTCGCTCAGGTGCTGCTGCCTTTTTATAGGACGTTAATATTTATACCCTTCTCCTGGGCTGGCAGAAGAGACGCTTCTGCCTTCATGTTTAAAAGCAGACGTGTATCACCTACTTAGAGTCTGTGGGCCCGTGCTCGGGTCTGGGAGGCCCCCCGCTGCTTCCGCAGACAATCCTGGGATGAGCCATGCGCTGCTCATTAGCTGAGCCTGTAGGCTCGGTCCACTCCAGGCTCTCTCCAGAAGGCGGCTTCTTTGCGCCACACTCCTTATGCTGGACACTCCGGCCACCACCCTCAGCGGCCAAGGCGTCCCTACACTTCCTCTCCATTTAGCCACTTTGATCACTTACTTTGTCCCTCCCACTCATCTTCTAGCCTGCCAGGATCTGACTATCTGGTCTCCTGTCCTCACCTGCTTGGGCCATGAGAGTGTAGTCCTGCCAGCGCCCTCACAACAATGAATGGCCTTCGTTCCTCCAAGTCCCACCAAGTCCTGGTGGCCTGACTAAAGACTTCCTCTTCCTCCTCCTCCTTTTCCTCCTCCTTCTCTTCTTCCTCCTCATCCTCCTCCTCCTCATGCTTGTCCTCTCTCTCTTCTTTCCTTCTTCCTCCTCCCCCTCTCCCTCCTCTTTTTCCTCTTCCTCCATCTCCTCTTCCCTACCTCCCTCCCCTCTTCCTATGCCTCCTTCTTACCCACTCCTCCTCTGTTATTTCTTTTTCTTCTTTCTTTTTAACTGGATCCCCCAAAATGGCTAAATTACACAGGCTGAGCCCAAGCTCAGGCCCCTCGCTGAGGTCACCAGCATGTGCCCCACACCCAGCTTGGCTTCTGCTTCTTCGAGAACCCCTGGTGTTCACTGCACACACAGAAGCAACGGCCCACCGAGTCGCCCCCATCGGCCAAGGCCTCCTTCTGTCCCCAGCAGCGAAGACCAGCAGGGCTCAAAGCAAGGTGCCCTGAGCAAGTATCACTTGGACGTTCGTTCATTAAAAATGTAAATCCTGATTCTCTGACCAGCTAGACTAAATCTGAAAATCTGAGGCCTGAGCCCAGCAACCTACAGCTTCACAAGCCTGCCAGGTGACTCTGACATAGAAATCAGTTGGAGAATCTCTGCCCTCGACACAATGCCTACAGGACACAACTCCACTCTAATTGGGATTGGGGTGGCTATGACCTCAAACTGCCCCAGTGCTGCCCATACTTCTGAGCTGTTGTCTGTCCCTTAAAGAGACCTCTGTCACTCTCCGGACCTTGTCTTTCTGTCCCCAGGCACCTACAAAGTGAAGAAGACATAGGTTAGCTTTCTCAACTGTTTCTAGAGCTGAGCTGTCTTTGCTGAGGATGCTCCTGTGGGAGGCGGGTAGAAGGGAAACGTTGCCGACCCTTGAAAACCAGCTTGGCGGCTGCTCCATGGGAAACAGGACTGAGAAACAGTCAGCCAGGCAGACAGAGATGTGCCGCGAAGCAGGAACGCTTCTGTGCCGTCGCTCGGAAAAGTAGAATACAGAGGTTTTATTTTTTTAAATACCAGGTAAGAAGACGCAGGTGATCTTTTTGAAACAACAAGCACAAAAGCTACATTAGAATAGAAAAGAGTGTTAATTTTTTAAATCACAGTAAGGCAGCACGTTTGCTTTAACACTTGGAGAGTTTGAGAAGTCATCCCATGTTTGTGGCCAGAAAAAAAATGAAGACACCTGAAACGTCTTGTGAAAGGGAAGTGAGGACGATGACATATTTGCCTCAAGTGCACAGGGTTTACAGACCCTGAAACGGGGAGGATAGAAAGGGCAAGATGAATGGAAACTCTAGACATTTCCTGAGCAGCTCTTGGACTGAGAAGCTCTCCAAGAAGTAACCCATGAAGTAATTCCAAGAAATAACTCCAAGAAGTAACACTTCCATGGGAGCCAGCGCCCTCTGTCATCGGAGCCACAGCAAGTGTTGCCTCTTGGCCTTCTCGAAACTCCAGGCTCCCTCTCACCTTGCACGCAGCAGTTCAAGATGCTTCTGAAGCCTCCATCAGCCCGCATCCCTCCACTCTCTAGGCTTCCATCACACCTAAGTCCAACGTACTGGGTTGTGGCCCACCTGGCCCTGGGTGAGGGGTCCTCCTCCCCCACCACTCTAGACTCCTGTCCACCTGCCCCACACCTGCCCTGCCCTCCAACCATCACACTGCATCAGCCATCCCACGTACAGTCCTGCCCCAGGGCCTTTGCGCCAGCTGTTCCCGCTGCCCACAGCACTCCTCCCACAGAGACCCACGAGGCTGCTCTCCTGCTCTGTGCACTGCTTGTTTAAATGTCCTGCCAGGGAATCCATCTAAATAAAATAGCACACGTACACAGCGGCTCTCCATTCTCTCTCTCCTTCATTCATCTCTGTGCATTACATTCTTGATTTTCTAGGCTTCACTCCCTCTAGAATATAACCTTGATAAAAGCAGAGACCGCATCCCATTGCCCCCTGCCATAGCCTCAGTGGCTAGCACAGAGTCTGGCCCCTACAGGGGCTCACTAAATAGCTGTTGGATGGAATCATCGCTAAATGAATGACAGAGCTGCAAACCCCTGCCCTCAATGAGCTCAGCCTTGCATCCTCTCTTGGTCCTTTGTCCACTGAAATAAATTAAAATTAAAACTAAATTCTGTAAGCCACATGCTTCTCACATTCAGAGTTGAAAAATGGACAACTCTTAGCATCAGAGGTGGTTTTATAAACCATAATGTCTGTCATCAGGGAGGACTACTTTAGACTATTTTAAAGCTCTGCAGTCTTAAAAATCATTCTTTGCCATCAGTGCGAAGTAGCCAACTACTTCTTTGCTGGTGATAGAAGCAAGGGCCCAGAAGTCACTCGAAGACCCCTGATAAGGGACACTTTCCCCAAATGGTAGTCCCCTGAAACAGACAGCGATGCGCATTTAATGCCACCTACCACAAGAAGGTCAACAAGATGTATGCCTTGTCTCCTGTGTATAATGTCTCCATTTACAAGATTCCCTGGAGAGGGAGAAAATAGTCAATAACCTTTCTTCCATGAATGCAAGCAAAATAATCATGACTATTAGGAGTGCACTTTGCTCATTAAGTCAGCGCAGCGTGTCATGAAACCACATCTGCAATATTTTCCCTCACTCATGTATTGTTTTAACAGAGATGACCTCATGTAGACATCCTCTCTCGCTTTAGCTCATTAGGGAGCATAATTACATTAAACGCATGCTCCAGAAAGAACTCCGTCTTGGTATTATTTGTTCCCTTGGGGGGTGTCTGCCTGTCCATTGCACTCAGGACACTACAGCTTTTATCACTGACAAGAGCCCGTTGTTGAAATATTAACCAGCCATGGGCGAGCATCGCTCTTGCCAATCCGAACTCAGGACATGTTCTCCAAGTTTCCATTAAAAAACAAACAAGCTTCTCTAAATATCTCACATCAGACCAAGTGGAGGTCTCACAGGAAGAATTTCTATCTAACCTTAAAAATTTGAAGTTTCATGGGTAGAAACCGAAGCCTTCTGGACGGATCTTTTTTTTTTTTTTTTTTTTTATTGAATAAAGAAATGTTTATTCTAACATTAAAATAATATGCAGTTTGGAACAAAGTCATGGAGCTGGCTAGATGTTGTTTTTCAGATCATTATGCCATGACAAGAAATACTTCACTCTGTGAAAATAGAGTGAAAGGCAGCATTGTAGAGATTTCCTCTAGAATTGGGCTTATTGGCTTATTATTTTTTTTTTATTTTTTATTTTTTATTATTTTATTTTTTATTTTTTATTTTTTATTTTTAATTTTCAACAGGAAATAACAATATGATAGTTTCAAAACATAGTAGTAGTACATTCATAATAATTGATACAAAGGAAGGATAGTGTGCCTAAGGAGAGTCACCTAGAGAGAGGAGGTTCTCTCAGGCTCCCACAGAGAGCAAACTGGTCAAGCAATGGCTGTGACTCATCCCAATGGCTGACACTGGCAACAGCTTTACAAAGCACTGTACATGGTTCCAAAGTTAATCCTGAGGGGATCTGACCCTGGAAGATACAAAAGATGAATGATCAGTTATACAGGTGGGGCCTTAACTTGCCCTGGATCACCCAACAGAAAAGCTTAATTACAAGACATAGAACACAGAGCTAGATCAGAATGATGAACTGTAAGAGGCTTATACCAACAACCTCCAACAATGCCAGTTTCACCGGTATCTGAACAGATCTTGAATGGCTTGGCATCCCATCTTTGTCCGCGCCCTGAGGCATGCTCCTGTTCCCCTGGGAGAAGACAGCCTGCAGGGAGAATCTCCAGGTCCAGCTAGGAAAGCGAGGCTTCTACTTGGGGAATCTCTCCTCTGGCCTCCAAAGGGCTCCTTCTTTGGAGACTAAGAGTTTCAAAGTCTCTTCCAGACCAGTAATGGCAAGCACTCTGCTACCAACCTAGTATCAAAATCTGTTCCCAACATCAGAGTCAAGCATGAACATACTTAAAAGCCCAGAACTTTGGGAGGCTGAAGCAGGAGAATGAAAAGTTCAAGTGCAGCCTGGGCAACATAGTGACTTAAGGCCCTGTCTCACAATAAAGGAGGAGCTGCCTAGGGATAGAGCTCATGGTGAAAGCCCTAAGTTCTATTCCTGCCACTGAAACACATCAGAGAGAGACAGAGACAGAGAGGGAGAGACAGAGACAGAAGGAGAAAGATTTAATCCTATCACACACAGGCTACAAGATGCTCCCTAAAATGGCCGTTTTGCAAAATGCCACAGATGACAGAGGAAGGCCTCAACTGTGTGCTCCTGACATCAGTAACTCCATGAATCTCCACTGCTGGTTGGAATGCAGATTGGTGCAACCATTACGGAAAGCAGTGTGGAGGCTCCTTAAAAAACTAGAACTGGAAATCCCATTCAATCCAGCTATCCCCTTACTGGGAATTTTCCCAGAAGAACTGAAAACATCATACCATAGTGATATCTGTGCACCTATGTTTATAGCAGCCCAATTCGTAATAGCCAAATCCTGGAAACAACCGAAATGCCCATCATTTGAGGAATGGTTGAAAAAGATGTG
>PVKN010006195.1:0-29159 GCA_004027915.1 Capromys pilorides
TGTAGGAGAGCAACAATGGTTAGTACATTGTGTATTGTTATAGTCAAAGTGATTGCTCATATTACGATACAGAGATGAAAAATGGATCAGACAGTATAGGCATAAACCTTTCTTTTTAGTGAATCAATAGCAATTAGTAGTATAACTATCTTCACTATCTTTTTTTTAATAGATTTAATTATATTTTAAAGAGTAAAAATAGCAGAAACAAAGATATAAAAACAGTAACAAGTAAGAGTTCATATAGTACAGAATATCAAGACAAGAAAAGTTTAACAATGGTTGCATTACATGTTTTCATCATGTCATCTTAATCTTCTCGACCAGCGTCGGCCTATTGTTCATTACCATCTTGAAGAAAATGAAATGGCGTGCGTGTGGCTGTCGAGCAGCTCTGGGGGATGGCCCGTCTTCCCCGGGTTTCCTCATCAGTAAGGAGGACAGGGTAGCAGTGCTGACATCAGCCAACTGTTCTGAGACCCAAAGGGCTTCATGCAGCTCGGAAACCACGCCAGCAGGAGGTGGGCGTGGGGGGTTCTCCTGGCATCTCACCATCTCCGTGCTGGCCAGCTTGGCCCCACCACAGCAGGATACCTTAGGCGATCGTCCTTGTGGAGAGAGGCAGCGGTTTATTCAGCTTAGAGCTTTGGGTCTCAAGTCCAAGGCCAGGTGGTCCCTCGTGTTTGGACCTCTGCTGAGGGCTCCTGATGGCAACGGCAGGAGTGAATAGCAAGACCGAGAGACCGAGACCCTGCAACGCCCTTGGGGGCCGTGCCCCTGAGCTCTCACCAAGGAAGCTGCGGCTCCTGTAGGTCCACAGCACCAGCCATCCTGCTCCCCTGGACCCAGCCTGTCCATATTGGTCTATGGAGACACTCCGGTCATGTGGAAACCAAGGCGGTCTCCATCACCACCAGGGTCTCCCCAGCATCACCACCACGCATTTCCCCCACTTATCCCTGCTTCTTTGAGGTTACATAGCTGTGGTGTACGTATCCACACCCCAGATTTTCACCTCTGTGGCAGAAGTATTTGTATCTTCTTTTTTCATGTGTTAGATCTTAAGAAGTGTGTTTAGGTTTAGTCTCCCACGAAATGGACAACTTTGTTGCTCTGCACAGATCTCTGCCTTTATTTTTTATTTTTTTAAATTTTATTTATTTATTTATTTATTTGTTTGCTTGTTGTGTTTCCTTGTTTCTTTATTTATTCATTTTGTGGCTGGCTCAGCCTGCCCTGGTGGTGGCGCTGGCGCAGCATGTGGTGCCGGGGATTGAACTGCAGTCCCCGCAATTGCCTGAGCCCTCCTAAGCAGGCGCTCTAGACCACTGAACCATCTCGCCGGCCCAGATCTCTGCCTTTAGAGCCATCAGAGTCATTGGTAGCCCCTGCGCTTCCCCAGTAGAAACCCCGAGTGCTAGCAGGTGCTGCCTGCTACCTTGTCTGTAGCCCAGCTAAAACCGGAAACTAGAAATCTGGATGCAGTCTTTGTGTTTGCATCCAGCGAGGGATAAGGAAAGCAGTTGGCTCGTGACATCTGTGGAGAAGCTGGTTGGTTAGACGCCCATTGAAGGAGTTTTCGGGAAGTTATTTGCAATCTTTATCATCCTGGCAAAGAATTTCCTCTAATAGTGCAGTCACGGTGATTAAGATAATGGGATAAGAGAGTCGTATGGATGTGGACAGTAAGCTGCGTGTGGTAAATAATCTTGGTTTCAAAAACAGTTGCACTTTCATGGGGCACCAACTGTGTGACAGATCATTTATATGCTTTTCTGTGGAAAGTTCGGTATGGGCAGGGACCACATTTATTTTGTAGATTATTCTGTCAGAAGTTCCCAAATATAATAGTTGGCATCTGGTAGATAGTCTGCAAATAATTGTAACATGTTATAAAATGTTATGATTTGTTAGAACATTATGATTTTTAATATTAAAAGCTGGTATTATCTTAGGACCCAGAAATTTCACTTTTGGGTGTAGAAATCAAAGCAATTCTTTTTGTCCTAGAAGGGACTATGTACCGGTGCTCTTTGTGGGTGGTTGCTGGGCCCAGGCTGCTGTGTTATTAGCGCTCTCCGGGGAGGCTGCACATGTAGGATACATGTCAAGGGACTCCTCACTCTGTGCGGAAGCTGGCATGTCTAGAAGCCACAGGGCGGGCTGGCAGGCTGGAGACCGGGCAGGAACTGGCGGTGCCGTTCAAGCTGGAAGGACATCTGCTGGCAGAGTCCCCTCCGCCCCTGGAAGGTCTTTTGTTCCACGGCAGCCTTCAACTGATTGGACAAGGACCACCCACATGGAGGCAGTCTTCTCAAGACCCATGCGTTTCTCCCACAACCTCATCCAAAATCATCTTCACGGAAACATCTGGCCCGGTGGTCCAGCCAAAGCTTACACATGAAATTAACCATCACACCATTCCTGCAAGATGACATGGGCCGAGTGGCGCAAGTGCAGACCCTGGGCGCTACAGCAGCTGTGTGCCAAGAGGAGGGAAGTGGCAGGCTCCGAGCGCTCGGCAGAAGTCAGCGAAGGCGCTGCTTCCCGTGAGGCACCGAGACCAGGGGTCAGCTTAGAGGAAGATGCTCGGGGACTAGCAGCTGGGCCAGGGAGCCCAGCATGTGGGGAGCGCAGAAAAGGAGAAGGCCAGCTGACGCGGGGGCACGAAGGGCTGGACCCCAGCCCCCGCCCACACAGTGCAGAGTGGGGAGCAGGCAGAGCAAGGCCGGTGACGGCTCTGAGCTCGCACTGACAGGAAGTCTCTGGAGCAGGAGAGAGATGCTGCACCGCAGCAGCAGCGCTGTGTGTGTTTGCTCACAGACGATCCTCCCGGTACCCAGCTCCTGGACTGGCTTTGCTGCGCAGGGCAGCACTTCCTGTGCAAGGCTGCAGTGACCGGTTCTGCTGACTGTGGGGGTCGGGGCGCACAGATGGGCACCGACTCTGGGGCTTCGTGGGAGAAGAAACAAATATTTGTTTGGGTTCCCTGTGCTGCCAGATTGGTACAGCAGAGTCAGCTGATGGCCGTGCACAATAACAGAACACGTTGCGCATCCCCAACCCAAAACCCTGGAATCCAGAATACTTCAGCGCTCCACACTTCGCCCTCCAGCAGGACGCCGCAAGTGGAAACTTCGCAGCTGACTCTTAGGGCCTGGGCCCGTGCAGCCTGTGTGAGGAGGTGGATGTGAAGCGCGGGAGCTGTGTGTTAGTTAGGTCTGGGTCTCATCCCGAAGACAGCTCACTCTGTATAAACACACGCACCGCAGGGCAGAAGCCTCTCGACTCCGAGGCACTCGTGGTCCCAAGCACTTCGGATGTGGGACCCTCAACCTGTGGCAGTAATGGCAGCGTCTGCCCCAGCCTTGTTCCCTGCGCTGGATGAGGCGCAGCCTGAGGTCGGAACTCATGGTCCCCATTCATGCTCACCATGGTGTCTCACTGGTGGGAGGCCAAAGCCATGAGGATTACGCCACTCAGCCAAGGGAGGGGAGGGGAAGGTGACAGAAGTCCAAGAGTCCGTGTTTGTCACCTGTCCGTTGCTGGGACAAAATGTCTGAGATAAACAACTTGAAGGAGGGAAGCAGTGTGCTGGCTCGTGCAGTCAGGTTTCAGTCAGTGGGCAGCCAGCTGTGTAGCTCTGGGCCCAGTGGTGAGGCAGGAAGGCTGTGGGGGGAAGTGTGTGGCATCCCAGCGTCCCCTCCAAGGCCACAGCCCCGTGACCTCACTGCCTTCCAACAGGCCCTACTCTGGAAAGTCCTCCCACTTCGCAGTGGTGCCGTAGGCTGTGCACCCAGCCTTCAGCCCTGGCCTGGGCTCTGTCCTGAAGCTGTCCTCCAGAACCCCTATGGCCTCATTTGTCCTGGGCCTGGACCGAAGTAGAGGCCCTGAAAGTTCAGGCGTTCCTGGGGGGAGGAGGCACACCTCGCTCAGGCGTGGGGTGGTGGGGGGAAGGTGGTGCCCGTCCTGAGGGCGGGGTCTCTGCATTGATTTCCTCTCCTCTCTGCCCAGGGAGATTTCCTGTGCTGTCTCGTGAAAGCAGCGCTCCAGAGCAGGAGCTTCACCGAGCAGGCAGCGAGGGCGCAGAGCCCCTCTGCTGCAGGAGAGCCCCTCCTGGCCGGTGTGGAAGGAGGCCTGCGGGCCGAGGGCAGGGCCCCCCTGAGGCCAGCATGCCGCTTGGTGCTGGTGCAGACCAGGCCCCTGGCTGCTGGGCTCGGCGGCCCTTGTGTTCCTGCTCGGCTCCCAGGCGCCTTCCTGTTGGGGCCATCCCCCGTGTCCCACGTCCTCCTGAGCAGTGAAGCCCACTTTGTCTGCTGTACCTTGTTCTCATTGCTTTTCTACGGGTTATTTCTCTTGGTCCTAATAGCTCATAGTAGTAAAAGTGAAAAAAAGTAAATGGTGGGAAAAGCCATTAAATAATGAGATCACAGATCTCCTAACGGGGGTCAGGCGGCACTCCAACTGCTCAACCTGCACCCTCCCGTCCGATCTCTGCCTCCCGGCAGACCACCGGCCCCAGTGGCAGGTGAAGAAGCCGAGGCTGGCGAGGCCAAGAACGCGTCGGGTCGCGCAGCTGGGACACAGGGGCAGGGAGCAGCCCGCCCCGTTTGCCTTCCAGGTCCGGGATTTTTTTCTACCTGACCGCATCTCCCATAAAATGGGGCTGGTAATCCCAGTCGCTGTGCTTGCTTTGCAGGCCTGCGGTGAGGATCAAATGGGACGGTAATTGGGAAAGCGCTTTGAAAATTGCCAAGCGCTATATAAATATATAGTATTATTCTAAAGTATCACCGGCTACAAAAACAGTGCTCCGATACTGGTTTAAGGGAAGACACAGCAGGCCATTATTCAATAAGATAACACCCCATGCGCTCCTTTTATCATCCCGGGAATGTGCATGGAGTCCGCCAAACCAAAGCCATTAGGAAAGTTTTGTTTTCTGGGCAGGCTCACCAAACTTGGAGCCCACTCAAGAATGGTCTGAGCAGCCCGGAAGTCCAGTGGACAGAGGGCCGCGGGCGTTGGGGGTGTGGCGCGCCTGCGCGGACGCCAGAGCGAGCGACCGTCCATCGCGCTGCCCCAGGAGCTGTGCTCTCCGAGGCGGGTGGGGATCCTGCAGGATCAAGGCCGGCGTGAGACTAACGCAGACGGTGGCAGAGATTACGGCCAGCAGGGCACTGTGCGCCGCCGGCGGGTTCCTGAGCTCAGGGTTTCCAGGAGCAACGCGGGCAGGTCGCTTCAACTTTCTCTGCCTTGGTTTTCTCACTGATGAAAGTGAAGATAATAACCACACCGACCCGGTCAGGCTGTTGTGGTGCGCACAGCTGTGGAGCGCTGGTTTAGCACACAGTGTTGATGAGCAGACCTAAAAAGAGCAATGACACTAAACTCACCTGAAGGGGCTGGGGAGATAGCTCAGCAGAAAAAGTGCTTGCCTGGCAAGTGCAGGGTCTTGAGTTCAGTCCCTGGTGCCGCAAAATAAATAAATAAATAAACAAACTCCCTGAAGAAACGCAGTTTTTCCTGTGTGCCACAGAGGGTGCTCCCAACCATGTATGTTTGTCTCTCAAAGCATCCTAACAACTATTAGAAAGAGATTTTATTGGGTAGGGAATGGTGGCACAGGCCTGTAATCCCTGCACTCTGGGAGGCAGAGGCAGGAGGATCTCAGCTTCAAGTCCAACTTGGGTAACATAATAACTCAGTGAAAACCTGTTTGTATATTTGTTTGTTTGTTTTTAATTGTAGAGGGCCAGAAAAGGCTCTGATTTTGAGGTCCAAGGCTATTAAAATAAATAGATGGTGGATGGATGGATAGATAAATAGATGATAGATGGATGGATGGATAGATAGGTAGATAGATAGATAGATAAATAGATAGCTTACTGCCCCTACCCATTTTATAGATAGGGAAACTAAGGACCAGAGGACTCTGCCACCCAGACCTCAGACTGACACTGAGAAGAGGGGTTGGGCATGGCTATCCTGGTCAAGCTGGCCCCTGGGTGCACACAGCTGGGGACCCCCTGGAGGTGTGGAGACTTTGGCCGGCTTTTCAGCTAACTACCAACCACTCAGCCTATGGAGGGTTCTTTTTCCCTCTTGTAGCTTGTAACACATGAGGGAGCATGAGATTTTATCAAATTCCACACTGCTGAGGAAGAGACATTTAAGTGGAGCGACGCGAAGGTGACACAAGGTCCTCGTGGCCGATGAGGGGACTTCCTTCAGGAGCTGAGCTGTGAAGGGCTGCAGGGTGGCTGTGAAGGGCTGCAGGGTGGGGCCGGTGACAGGGCTCCTCTTCAAGCAGCTCTAGACCAAACAGATGTTGTAGCTTGGTCAGGAGCTGGGGGCTGGAGTCCGTGGCGCTTCCACAAGGCGTTTGACCCCTGGGGTCGAGTGGGGTGACCACCCAGCCTGCACCCCAGCTCCCTTCAGCGCTTTAGCCTCCCCACTCCCTGGTGCTGCGCCCCGGCAAGGGCACAGCCTTCAGAGGCAGCAGCCCCAGCCCCTGGTCTTGGCCCTGTCGCCTGCTGGCTGCCTGATTTTGAGCTGAAGCGGATCTCTCTGGCCCCTTGGGCTACTGAATAACACTTCCATGCTGGATGATCTGCTTGCTTCTCTTCTCTGGTGGTGGGGCTGCGCGGCTGTGGGGCTGGCCAGGCCTCCCTCCTGCGCGCGGTCGCGAGCTGTAGGCCATGCTGGCGGATTGCAATAACAAAAACAGCACAAAAGCAAATGCCCTGTGCCCTGGCTCGTTACTAAAGTCGTTTACCAGCGTTGCTTCCCGGCCTGGTCCCTGGCGAGGCCCACAGACCCTCTACACAGGCTGCAGTCCGACACGAGCTTCCCGTGTGCGCATGCGCTGTGTGCCCTGTAGCTCTGAGGACCGCGGTGAGCGCTGCTGTGCTCACCTGCATGGAGCTGAACGCCAGGAGGAAAGGGGCTCGGGTGAGGTGGGACGCAGGAGGAAGCAGGGCGGCCGGAGGAGAGGCTGCTGGGGGTGCTTTCCCCTGTGGCGGTCACATTGGAGTCCCCTCCGCCATGAACAGAGGGGGTGCGGGGGGCACTGCTGTCCACGCTCATCTCGACTGCAGCCAGTCACATTGAGAGCTCGCTGTCTGTTTGCCCTCGGAAGGGTCGTGCAGGGAACAGAATGAAGCGCACACCCGCCACTGCTGTGTGATACAGAGCTGTCCCTGGTGTGTCTGTCTGGGTTCTGGTCTCCCGCGGGTCGCGCCAGGTGCGAGTTTGCTGCTCCTGCTGACCTCACGTGGGCTCACTGGGGCGCCAGACCCGAGCTTCCGCCACACCTCCCTCCCCGCGCCGAGGCTGGAAGGGCCTGCAGGACCTTCTAAGGCGGGCCGGGGCTTGGGAGCAGGGAAGCCCGGGAGGGCGCTCTCTTCTGGAATTGCGCTTAGGACCCAACTTGGTGTGAATTTTCATCCTGGTGTTTCTTTTGGTTCTTTTCCATGTGCTGAATAGCTAAAAGTGGACGGATAGGAAGTATGCAATCTGTTTGGTTTCTATAGCAACACATTATTTATGCAACATTGCCAGCTGTCCCACCTAAGTGACTTTTCCGAGGAATGGAGGACCCCTCGCTCAGTGCCAGCGAGGAGCATGCCGTCCGGTGCAGCTGGTCTGCTTGCTTCCCTGGTGGTGGGGCTGCGCGGCTGTCAGGCTGGCGAAGCCTCCCTCCTGGGCGCTATCTCGAGCCTTTGGCCAGCACTGCCCCGTGGGTGGCTCGTGGCCCGCGGCTGCAGACACTCTCTGGGCTGCTGGGTCTCCACTCTTCCTCTTCAGAGTATTTCTGGTTTATCTGGTTCCATCTTCTTTCCTGCTCTCGGTTTGTTGTGTCTAGTGAGTCGGGCCTGGGAACCCGAGAGCAGAGCTTGTGGAAAGCGCATGCAGACCAGGCCTGAGGAGGCCCTGGGAGCTTCGCTAACGAAGCAGGGCTTGAGGAGCACTGCTGGAGTGAGCTGGCTCCCAGACAGAGCAGCCCTGGACACTACTTGGTCAAGCAATGTCTCATCCAGATTGTCAACTGTGAGTCTCAGGGTCCCATCGATGTTGATAGGGACCTCCTACTCCAACTACAGGGTCCCTTCAAGGAGATTTTTTTTTTAAGATTGATTGATTGATTGATTTGATACAGGGTCCCACTATGCAGCTCTGACTCATAGTGATCCTCCTGTCTCAGCTTCCCCAGTGCTGGCAATATAGGCCTGCACCACCACACCTGGTTTCAATGGCCAGCACATGGTGGGAGCTGGAACAAAATGTGGTACTGGGAATCAAGTGTGGGTCCTTGCACTTGCCAGGCAGATGCTTAGACCACCGAGCTACCTCTCTGGCCCTTAAATGGGCTTTTATAAGGCTCCGCCAGTCAAAAGAAAGAAAGTTCACTCCACATTCCTTGTTGCTGCCGGGTTCTGAGCGTGGCCAGAGTCTTGCCCTTGGGTGCGGGAAGCCTTGCTGTGCATGACCCGCTGGGATGGATGCAGCCAGCGGCTGCGGACGCCAGTGCAGACGAGGTCTGGAGGGCCCTTCAGAGGGAAGGGGCCCTGCCCACCAAAGGGAGTGGGGAGCAGGCAGTCGGCTCTCTGGCTCCGCCTCCTGCGCATCTTCTCAGATTCCTCTCCTGTCCTCATCCAGTGACGTGGCACCGGCTGCCTCCCTTGCCAAGGTTTCAGCAGCACAGGAGACACATGAGTCCCTCTCCTGGTCTGCAATTGGCAGGGTGACTGGAGGGAAGGGCAGAGGCATGAAATGGGCATCGGAGTAGAAGCATCCCAGAACGAAGAAGGGCAGAGTGGGATGAGATGCTACGCCGTCCATGCGTGGGCTGACCTGTGGGGTGGGAGGCTGGGAAGGCCTCTGCGTGTTCCGCTGAGGATTCGACTTCACCTCCTGGGCAGGAGAAACCCGGGAGGCTGTCAGACACCTGGGGCCACGGGGGCTGTGCTACGTGGCCAGCTGCAGAGAGCTCTGTGACATGGTACCCTGGACAACGCTGGCAGCACCGTGGCATGTGTGCTGTGGCGGGCTATATATGCTGTCGGGAGCTCTGAAAGGTGGCCACCACTTCCTTAGCCTTGTGTGCAACTCTGAGCTTCCCCTGTCTGGTGCCCTGTGGCTTGGGGTCTCTGGCTCTGTCACCAGAAATGCACTGATGGCCTTTGTGAGGCCCTGTCTCACTGTTCACTGCTGTCGTGGTTGGAAACAGCGAGCACCTGGGGATGGCACCAGAGATGCCTGGCTCTGGGAGCCACTGATGGTGGGCACAGAGTGGTACTGCTGCGGTGTATGGGTGGCTGATGCTGTCCTGCGTCCTGGCTCATCACCCACACCCCGAGAATGAAATGCGATGACGTGGCCCTCTGCTGCCCGCCCCACGTGCCCGTCCGGACCATTTACCCTCAGGCTCTGGGCGTACTTTGACTTTTGCATTTGCCTAGACTGGCTGTGCCCTGGGACCCCCAGCAGCCCCTTGCCGCTCCACCTCTCGGACTGGGCTGTCGGCCTGCTCTCGTGCTGTCGCTGGACTTAGATAGCTGCTGCGCGCTCCGCTCAGTGCTGCAGACTCTGTGCTTCCCGGAGGCGGCAGCGCTCCTGCCTTAATCCACCCCGTGTTTCGGCTGGGAGGACTGAGGCCAGGGCTCCAGCCGGGTTCACGGGGCACAGTTCGCTTCGCCCCTTCCCCGTTCCTCAGCCCCCTTCGGCCGGCGCGCCTGGTTCTGGCGTGCTTAGCTATTTCCACTCTGCTCATTCTCTGTGAGTTGTGCGACATTAGCATATATTTCACACTGTGACCCAGTGTTGCCCGGCTCCTCTGAGCGAGGCTGTTCGTACATTAGTCAACGTCAACGGAAGTAAAATCGCACACTGAGCGCAGACTACGGCCGGCTGCGCGGCCCACTCCGTCCTGCTGAAACGGGCCCCTTGTTCTCAGAAGAGGCCTGTGAAATACAGTCTATTTACATGAAGGAGACCTCTGTGTACTTAAGCGTAATTGTTTCAAGTCCTTCATTAATTCTTGAGCAGCAGGCCCTAGATTTTCTTTTCTTGTATCTTTTCTGTAACAATGGAAGTCAGGGAGTTCCAAAAAATAACAAATTAGTCCTCATTAACATGAGCTGGAAGTGGTTTTCTGGTCATGTGCTTCAGCAACAGCCAGAGGATCTGACTGTAAATCAGCTCCAGGCCTTCGCGGGGGCGGGGCCGCCCGGGCTCTGCTCGGGGAAGAGGCAGTCTGCGTTTTATGGCAAACCAAAACAACTTTTACTTCTATAATTGATGAGGCGCTTATCTTGTCATACAAATTTAAAGTTGGAAGAGCTCTCAGCCTTCACTTAATCCACACCCTTCCTGGACTAGCAATCTCTTGTTTGTGTCTGACACGCGGACGCTCAGACCCTCGAGTACTTGCTTGAATACTTGTGGCTATGGGGAGCTCACTCCTTTAACACAATGTTTGGTTAAATACAAATAACATAAAATGATCGTTTTACCCATCTTTTGATGGACAATTGAGCGGCACTAAACGCACCTCATGCGGTGTGCAGTCGGTCATCTCTCCATCTCTAGGATTTTTCCACTTCTCCCAAACTCTGCATCACTAAAACTCACCTCCCTCCACCCCTCCCACAGCCACTGGCTGTCCCATTCCATCTGTCACCCAGGGCATTTGACACCATGGGTATCTGGCGCATGACAAACTCGATGGTGTTTGTGCTTTTGCAGCTGGCTGATTGCGGTTGGTGTGCGTGTTCGAGACTCACCACTGTCGGTTTGTGAGCGGGAATTTTCTTCCATTTTACAAGGGATTGTCCTTCCCTCGTGGGACCCCGACACATCCTGTCTATCCCTTTATCTGTTGGGACGCACGGAGGTTGCTACCACCTTTGGGTGTTACAGTGCGCATCCCTATCTGAGTCTCTGCTTTCTGTCCCCAGACATCGATCACAGAAGTGAGCTGCTCTGCCGTGTAGTGACTCCATGTTTAATTTCTCCTGGAAATGTCATACTGTTTCACATAGTGATGCCACCATAGTCCCACTAGCCTTTTCCAATTTTTCTAGTGTTGCCAGCACTTGCTATTTTCTGGATTTTTAAAAAACTTTAAATAACATAATGCAGGAATATACAATAGGTGTAAGGGCGTGGGCTCGGGCTTTGGGACGTGGCTGAGCTGCAGCTGAGCTGTGTGGATTTGAACAAGCTATTTAAAAATCTCAGGGTTATTTGGTTTTGTTGTAAAGTGTGACTAAGGAAAGTGATCATATTAATTTTACATCATTATCTAGATGGAGCGCGCAAAGTCCTGGAGAATGCTCCGCTCAGCGTCTGGAGGGCGTGGGCTGTGGGCGAATGCTGGCCTCTGGCTTTTTCCGTGGAGTGGATTAGGCCACTATGTGTGAGGCCACTGTGTTAGTTTTAGTTTATCTTCATCAGGTTGAATTAAAACTTGTGTAACAGGTGCCTTTAAGCTCTCAGTCTTGATCCTGTTCCTTGTGGTGTCACGGGACAAACAGTATCCCCTTTCCACGTGTGTCTCATGTGGTACTGGAAGGTGGCCACCGATCTCTTGATCTCTTGCTTTGGTCACTCCGGTGTCCTTGCACTGGTTTTCCAGTGGCAGAGTTTCTGGATGCTTCTGTGTGTGGAGCCAGCTTTGGGTGGCGTCTGGCCCACGCCAGCTGCCCGTGCTTCTGCATTCCTCCCTCACAGTGACATCCACGTGGAAGAGCAGACAAGTGAGCTCTGTCACCCTGGTCCTTCCTTCTGTTCCTTCTCCTTCCTTGGGGCGCAGTGCCTGGCACAGATGAGGGTCAGCATCCAATCCTTTTAGGCCATCTGCACCGGGCTTTTCCTCTCTAACTGTCTGCTCCTCAGAGCGACATGTGGCCGTGTGTTCACAGGCACCCAGCTCGTGGCCAGCTGGCACCCAGGGGGCACAGGGCCTGTGCTCGGTGTGAGTGTGGCTGCCCTCGCAGACACGGAAATGGCCTTCCGCTGCAGTCAGGACCCTCACTGGGTGCCGGCAGCACCGCGCCTTACCACTGCTGCACCCCCCCTGCCTGGGGGGCAGGGCCGGCCGGAGGGTGTTCTGGCTGGAACTTGAAGGAGCACTTTGAACTTGTGTCTTCAGACATGAAAGCCTGGGCAGGGCTTCACCCTGCCCCGCCCTGTCCTAGGATTTATTGGGTCTCCAACGCCAGGCTAAATTGCCAGTTCCAAATTTGCCCTTCGCAAGGTGAATGCCACGCCTTGGAAGGAGGGTGCCGTTTCTGAGGGTTCCCAGGTAAAAAGGCTTCTGAGTGTCTCTGGTTTACATGCCGCGCTCATCC
The DNA here is from genome assembly GCA_004027915.1 of Capromys pilorides. Lineage (NCBI taxonomy): Eukaryota > Metazoa > Chordata > Mammalia > Rodentia > Capromyidae > Capromys > Capromys pilorides. The sequence continues at coordinate 12,357 of PVKN010006195.1, forward strand.
AAACGCCTTTTCTTTATGAGCTCTTTGACATCCAAGGAAACTTTTCAGTTTTATTATGAGCCTTTCACCTGTCAAAACAAAAACCCCAAGCGTCTTCTCCTGAGCAGGGACATTGCACTCTGTCAGGGATAAGATACTCGCACCCCTGCTGTCTCCCCGACTACGTCTGAGTAGAGCTTCCCCTCCCCCAGTGCTGTCCTCCCGAGCAGACATCGAGCAGGAGAGGGAGCAGCCCGATCTCCTCTCCTCCTGAGACACAGAGCTAAGAAGTGGAGGGCGGGAAGCGGCCGAGCTCCTTCTCTGGGCATCTTGATAGCGCGAGCGCAGGGCGCTCCAGTGCAGGGCCGAGGCCTGCTGAGGTGCGTCAGAGCAGTGCATGCGACGCAGCCGGAGCACAAGGCAGCACTGTTGGACTCACAGCAACGCGCAGGAGCCCTGGGCTGTGGCCATGTCACCCTCGCTTTCAACACTCAGAATGCCGAGGAGAAACTGTTCATCTCCGGTTCGTGGCCGACTCAGGCACTTGGAAGGCACCAGAATGCAGACTCGCAGGGTTTATTTTGCAGAGCCACGGCGGGTGGCCGCCATTTAGTTTGCCTTTTTTTCCCCACCTGCATATGAAATGGTGTCACACCACCCAGCTAGCACTGGTGCTGCAGTAGCCCTGCTCCCACACTGCACTTAACTGTAAGGCAAGTGCTTAAGGTTTTAAAAATGTATCACGGTAAAAGACACACTGCCAATAATACCTTCACAGTCCTCCCCCTGGCTTCAGGCACGCTCATCCCCTTGGGCTCGCCGCTCTCTGAAGCAGTCCCCAGAGTCCTTGGTCCTGAGTGTCTGAACAGGCCGTGCTCAGAGGGACCCTGAACGTTGCTGCCAAGCACAGCCCGAGGAAAGGCGGCTCGTGGAGACAGGACGCCGTGTCCTCGCGCACCTGACTCGCCCGATCTGGCTCCGTGCACCTGTGGCTCTGTCCCAAAGTCAGAGAGGCCATGAAAGGGGAACGTTTTGGATCCGTGGATGACACCGAGGCAGCACAGCTAAAGACCTTTCATAGAGAGGACGCCAGAGCTGCTGCCGGAAGCGGCCGGGACGGCGGGCGCATGTGTGTGAAGAGTGTGTGTGGGGGGGGACTTGAGGGCGATTAATGACACCGCATCTTTTAGTGTAAGAAGTTTTCAAAAATTTAAACATGCATATTTTTTCCTTATATCTTATATACAAGGAATGCATTCCAAGCCCTAGGATGGATGCCACAAACCATAGATGGGCCTGAACTCTTTATATATTATTTTTTCTACACATACATACTTATGATAATAATAGAACAATATGATGATATACGGTAATGAACGTGCCGGAGTGCTCTTTCACTTCAGATCTCGCCTGTGATGTAGTCAGACTCTTCTTGTTGTGGCGCAGGGTAACACACTGACCACAGCATGAGAGGAGGCTCACCTGACCCAGCCCAGATACCGCAGCAGCGGTGTGATAGCCAAGACACAAGCAGAATAGCTGTTAGGCGGGTAGCATATAAGCACACACTGTGTGGAAACGCTGGCTAAAGGAAGTGCTCACGTCCACGGTAGAAGAGAGCGCAGTGTCGTTAGGATCTTGTCATGCTAAGGATGACGAGCAGTTTAAAATCTTTCGAGTCCTTTGCTTGTGGAATCCTCCATTTAGTATTTTTAGGTCATGGTTGATGTCATGTAACTGAAACTTTAGGAAATGAAACTACAAATATGGAGGGCAGCTGCAGCTGGTGATGTGAGAACCAGAGAAGTGCAAGGTGGGGTGGGGGTCGGAGCAGCAGTGGGGCGCCCCTCGCTCATGCAGTGGGCCTCCAGCGTCGTCCGCATCCAGCGTGGCTGAAGCTACCTCGTCTGCACAGCCATCAGATTTTTTTTTTTTTGTTTGTTTTTTTTTTGGAGGCTTCTTGGAGGTGGAGAAGGAAGGTCCAGAGATGTCTTTACCAATAAGGTCGTTGCCAGTGCTTGGGAATCAGAGAGGCCAGGAGGCTGTCACAGCGGCATTGTGCTCCCCTCTTCTGTCACCTTGCTTGCTCCGCCAGCTCTGCCTGTCACATTTCAGGGTGGGAAGCAGGATGTGACAGCAGGAACAGGAGGGGCCAGGCGTGGTGGTGTCTGTCCAGGGGAACCCAAAGCCTCTGACTTTATCTTTTAATGTGATACCTTTAGGGAGAAGTTTCTTCTCACACTTTTATTTTCGTCTTGTGAACTTGTGTATGTCGGACAGTCTGTGACAGCAATGGCCAATCCAGGGCGTGTAGGCCCCAGCGAGCTGTTTGTGTCCCTGAAAGCACTGACCCGCTCACCATCGCTGCTCTGCATGTGATAGATGGCACCGTGGAGGATGGAGGAGACGTCTGTGGAATGGTTCCTCGTGCCCAGAGAGCTGGGCTCCCTCCACCCTCCTTTCCCAGGAAGGGCCTTGAGTAGCCACGGCTTCCACGTAGCCACAGCGGAGCAGGGGAGAGAGGTCCAGGCACCAGTCTTCGTGGTCGTGACCCTTGGTACAGGACTCTCTGATCTTCGGTTTTGTTATTTCTGACACTTCAAAAAAATGTCTTTGTGTAAAAATCTATAAAGCTGCTTTGCTAACTCTTAAGTGATGCGTGAAGGATCGCAGGTGTGTTGTCTGCTGATTAGTCACCTGGTGCCCGTGTCCTTCTCTTTTGCTGGCTCTGCCCTCCGTCTGCTCCCTACGAGTCTGTGAGCCACGGGGGTGAGTCCCCACCTTGAGACCCATCCCCTCCTCTGCCAACCTGACAGTTAGGTCTGGAAAATACTAGAGTACAAAGATGTGAATTCAAAATGAGCAAAAATGAACATGCACTGATGCACAATGGGTTGTTGCAACCCGCAGCCTCCTGGTGTAGAAAACTTTCGCATATGAGGTGACAGCAGCTCCCGAGCCCTCAAGGCCCTGCTCAGGGTCAGCACCGGGGCGGGCCTGCCTCCTTTCTGCGTGCGTGCTCTGGAGGACGGCTTCTCCCCTGGGGTCCTGTAACACTTGAGGGCTCTTTTTGCTTGTAATTCTCCCACTTTCCGCTTAGAATAAAAATTTTAAGATATGAAATGTATAGAGTAAAGCGTAAGTTACACTTCATAGCCCTGCCCTCCCACCAGTTGTCTTTCTCAGATAGAGACGCTGTCCGTAAGTTTGGGGTGTCCCTGGCGTAGAAAGTGTCTGCTTAGACTCTGTGTTCATACACATAAGATACATATGTGTTCCCGTGGCATATGTGTGTGCATGTCTAAGCAGACACAACCATGAAAACATCGTTTGTCTTTCCATATATGCCAATTCCTTCTCCTGTATACTCTGTCGGTATTTATCCGTCCCATCTGATGATATTTTAGTGAACATTACAAATCCACAAAGAGTTTCCCTTTTCTTTATAGCAGTTGCAACTTGGCCTGTGGTGAAATTTTGATGACCATTGTTTATTTAACCAGACCCCTGTTGATGGGCAAGTTATTTTGATATTCTTCTGCTGGTGACAACACCGTCACTCATTTAGCGTAGCTTTCTTTTTCCCCCTGTGGCCGGCTCAGTGGCATGTGGGATCGAACCCAGGCCCTTGCGCTTGCATAAGCTTGCCTAAGCAGGTGCTTTAGTCCGCTGAGCTATCTTGCCAGCCCCTGTTTAGCATACCTTTGAGGGTGTCTCCCAGGTTAAATTCATGTAAGTAGAATTGCTGTTCACACTATGAATATTGGCATTTAAATTTTTCATAGATACTGCCAGGTTGTACAAATTTGTACTACTATAAATATAAGGGTCCCCATTTCCTCAAATTCCTCTGAAGTAAATGATTTCTATCTCTATCTCTGTCTGTCTGTCTGTGTGTCCATCCATCCATCCATCCATCTATCTATCTACCTAGGGTTGAGACAGGGTCTTACTGTGCAGTCCAGGCTGACCCTGAACTAACCGTGCAGCCCAGTTAGCCTAGCACCCGCGGTGATCTTCCTGCCCCAATTACCCAAGTGCTGGGATTACCGGTATGCGCCGCAGATTTGGCTGGACTCTTCATATTTCTAATATGACTGGAGAGAAGATAACACCCCATTTTCAGCCTTGGGGTGCACTTCTTCCCAGGGGACTCGTGTTTTCTCGTGCTTCTGGACGGTCTCCTTTCCTGATTTGTGAGTTGCCTGCCACATCTGCTGCCCACTTCTCCACTGGATTCTTGGACATATTTTCCTTCTTGCTCATCCGTAGGAGTTTTTGCTGTCTGTTTTCTGGCAGCCAGACCTTGGCCTTCAGGACCACAAGGACCTTTTCTTCCCAGTCCGCCCCGTGTCACGATCTGGGCTTGTCCCCTTGTGGAGCCGTACAGACACATCCAGTCTGCCACCCTCTGGCACTGAGATTTTGGGGCACAGCGAGAAGCCCTTCCCACTGCAGGGCTGTGGAATGTATTTCTCCCACAGGCCAGGGAGAGGATCGCTTGCCTGCTGGGCCTGGCGAAGCACTTGTCAGGCAAGACGTGGCCCGCACAGGGGCCTGGGGGAAAGGCCCGCCGATGTGGGGTCCTCCTAGCAGTGGCCTCACGGGGGCTGCGACTGTGGTTGCAGGAGAGGCAGCAAAACAAACCCACCGGTCTGGCTTGCTTTCCTCCAGCCCCTCCACAGGAAATCCCCAAGTGCCTTGGTCAGCCCTGACAGGAGGTGGGTGGCCGCCCTCCACTTGGGGACATGGTCAGTCTGAAGAGCAGCCTTCTGCCGGCTGGAGATCAAATTCCCAGTCTTGGAGATGACATCGGGAGCAAACAGGCTGCCTCATCCATCACACACGGTGGCAGGGGCTGTTTCCGGTCACCGTGGCTGACTGCAACACACTGCTGTGCGACACTCTGGGAGCAGGAGGAGCCCTGCCATTTTACATCCGAAGCTGGGCCTTGGGTGTTTGTGACAAGTTCCCAAGCCGTGCGCACCCAGGTGGCTCAGAACCATAGGCAGAGGCGCGTGGCATTTCCCAAGGAGATGCCACCGCCAGGAGCCAGTTTGGCTATGTCCATCAAATTCCAACACCAGAATGACCTTGGTGCACCAATGGCCGGTGGACAGGAACAGTCACAAAAGGTGAAGGAAGAAGTTCTTTTTTCTGTCCAATAGCAGTGTGAAAGACAAGCATTTTGGGGGAGGCAGGGGCTAGGCCGCCACGTCTGAAGCAGTTGCTACCTGTGGCGAGAGCTGTGCCTACGCGCCGGGGTCCACTGAGCTCCAGCGTGAGCAGCCACAGGTGCCTTTGCATGTCATCACCCGGCTGGGAGTGGAGCTGCTTGTTCATTTGGCTTTGCCTCCGTTTCTGTAACTTGCTTCCGAGTGCACAAGAACATCTGGAATCTGGTCCACTCGGTGGCAAGACTAAGAGCTCTGGCCAGAGAAAGACTGGATTCAAATCCTGACTTCATTGCTCAATGGGTTCCAGCTGGTCCTGACCTCCTTGGGGCCTAACGGTTCTCCTCTCTCCGTGGGCACTGCCCACAAACGATTTTATGTAACAAACCACCCCGGAATGTCGTGGCTCACAACAGCGAGCATTTATTAGCTCATGAGTCAGCGGGGGTGGGAGGGGGGGTGGTTTCCAATCAGCTCTGAGCCAGGCTCATGGGGCAGAGCAAGTCACAAAGCAAGGCCAGATTTGATGGTGGAAAAACAGACACTGGCTCTTCTCTGGCCACCAGCGTGCAGAAAGTGCAAATGCAGGGGAGAGAACGGCAGCCACTTGATAGCCCACCACCCCACCTTAGCACACTAAACATGCCCATCCCAGGAAGTGTAGCTATGTACCACCCCAGCATTCAGAATACATGGGTTAAGGGCCTACGGTGTGTCTGATAAAAGGCTGAGTCTGGGAATAATGTAGACACAGGTACAAAGTCATCCCCGTTCTTGAGGAGAATTCAATCTTAGTAAGAAAGACAGGGCTTAGGCAATCTTAGGTCACTACAAAGTGCATATTTAAAGGAGGAATAGATAGAATACTAAGGGGTTCAGGAGAGAAAGAGAGAGCTGAAAACAAAGGCTGTAGGTAGAGTTCTGGTACTGTTTCCCTCTATTTAATTCTAATTATTGATTTCCCCAGGCTATCAATAATGACACGGTGCAGGAAACCGAGTCCAGACAGATGCAGCATTTTAAGCTGGAGCAATTTGAGGTGAATTACATATTTGAAAATTGCTCTCCATCTAGACTCTACACGCCCAGGCTAATGTGGCTGGGGAAAACCTTCTCACCATCTTGCAGGATAATGGTAATCCTCCCGAATTTACCTCTCTGATTAAAATAATTTTCACTAGTCCAGGAGACCCTCAATCCCATTTTCTTAAACACTTGCGTTCTAGGGACAGCCAGAAGGTAGGAATTAGACTCCGTGGACTTCCCCCACCCCAAGAACAGCTACTTTCCCCCGTTCTTACTCCTCACTCTCTGGAACTTGGAAGCGGCTGGATGCACAGTGTGCTGTGGGACATTAGGAGCAAAGCCAGCCTTGAGCTGCGCTGGGGCCTCAGCTGCAGTGCAGCAGGCAGGCCGAGTGCAGGGAGCATCGGGGCCTGGGCACCTTTGCTGGCAGCTGTGCCAGGACCTCGGGCACGTTCTTTACCCAAGACTGGGTTTCTTCAAACCAACCGGGGTGTGATTTCCCTGCGCCTTGATCTTCCGTGCGGACTCCTGAGCTAATAATGTCTGTTTTGTGTACTGACTTTCTTGAAAGGAAAAGTGCTCCCTAAATACTAGGCACTTGTGTGGCGGGAAGGTGCTTGGAATCTTAATAGCTTTCTCCACCTCCTCCAAAGTGGGCTTTGCTTTGTAACTGTGCTAAGTGTTTGGAAACTAAGGCTGAAAAGAGGCTTGTTTGCCCCCGCCTTGCCTCGGGTGGGATTACTGCCCTTGTGGAACGTGGCCCACGTGGCCTCTCCGCAAGGGCCTTGCCGGGATCCTGGGCCACTGAGGCGCTGCGTGAGAGCAATCCTGCACCCGTCATGGCAGTGTAATTTTCCGTCTAAAATCTGTTTGGATAAATCAGTGATCAGTTAAGAAAACCTTCAAGGTAAACGTGAGCATTTGGCTTTGAAAGACATTCTCGAGCGCCCTTTCTTGCTGGGCTACTATTCATTGAGCTGTCTCAGTGTCACTGTTACATATTCTGCTCTCTTTCCCTGAGATTCTTAAATTATATTAAACTCCCCAGCTCATGTAAACGCTTGGTGTTTGTTTGAGACAGAGTCTCTCTGTAGTTCAGGCTGGTCTTGAACTCATGACGCTCTGCCTGAGTGCTGGGATCACGGTTGTGTGCCACTGTGCCCTGCAACTCTTAGTGCTTTGAACTTTTATTTTCTTATTTTTGCAGGCGTGTCATTGTTTGTGTTTGACTCCTTTGGGGTTTGTAGAGAACCAGTGCTACACTACAATTGATGTAAAACTCACCCAGGGATATTTAATGGCTTAGCAACCCCAGGGGTCTAAGAATCTACTTTGGTTTAAGCTGCTTGCCAGCTGGGTCTGGGAGTCTCCGTATTAAACCTCCTCTAGGCTGTGTCTCCCATAGGGAGGAGAGTGCCTAACAGGGATCGGCGCTGGGGTGCTGCTGCTGAGGGGCTGGAGCCCTCTCCCAGTATCCTCGCAGCTCCCCTCAGAGCCGTGCCACCAGGTGCCAGCTGTGGTGCCCACTGTAGGAGTGAGCACTGAGGGTGGGGGGCAGAGGTTCTCTGCCCGAGGTCACCAGCTGGTCTGCGGCAGGGCTGGGATCTGAGCCTGTCTGGCTGCCAGGCTGGCCCTGCTCCTCTTCTGCTGGCCTGCTGCCTGTGCGTCCGTGCTAGGACTGCCCAGAAGTGAAGGACCCGTGAGGCAGGACCCTGCCCTCGAGAAATCTGCTAATACCGCTGCGAGTGATCGGAGGAGCACTTATTCTATAATTGCACAGGAGCATAAAGTGGGAAGTTGAAAAGCAGAAAAGTAGAGCAAATCCAAGGGTTTTTTGTCTTCTCGGTTCTGGTGAATTGAATATTGATGAATTAGCAGCTTGTTTTATTTTCCAGGTCGATTACAGGGCTGCTGGGCTATAGTTTAAGCATAGTGTGAAACAGAAGCCCTCTGTGTGAGGTTCCAACGTTAGAAAGATTTTATTCATGTCAGAATCACACTCTTCCAGGGAGACGGGGTTGTTGCACGGGGCCAAGGTAGCAGCTCATTGGTCAGCTTGCCCAGGACGCTAGAGTATTGGATCCGAGCCCCAGTACACAGATATAAATTTTATGGAGATATTAGATATTTCATCATTGGACTCTACACAAGGAACCTGGAGCAGAAAGCATCCAACCTTTGCGCAGCACCGCAGTGAATGGGCAATTATTTCCTCTTTGAGGGGCCACGTGTAAATTAGAAAAGTGAAAGGGACTGAAATTTAGAGCCTCTTGGCCACGTCACTTTAGCCTAGCCCTTGTTCCCGGAAGATGCTGAGCCTTGCTAGGGAGATACAGGCACAAAAGGTTCAGTCTTGGTCGAAAAACTGGCTGAGGACTTGTGCAGAGCAGCCAGCGGGCTGATGATTGGAAACGCAGTGCTCACCTTGGTGGAAGAGTCCCTGGCGCCCGAGATCTACAGGCAAGGGGCCATCCTGTGGCCGGGCTGCCCTCCAAGGCTGTCTCCTAGGGTGCCGAGCTCCCCACGAGGCCTCAGCTTGTTGCTCACATGTGGGAAGCCCTGTGTTGCACAAAGGGGAGGCCGGTTGTGCAGGCTCCCGCGTCCTCTAAACATCTGGCTTGCTGTGGGGCGCGTGGTGCTCAGCAGTGAGCCGCGGTCAGGATAGCTGGCCCTGCAGGACCCCGCTATATGGGCAGTGACCCCCACCCGTGTCTTCATGCTTGGATTGCGTCCCTGCCAGATAGCAGGCTCCACGGAATATGATAGGTCTCGGGTTCACCCTGTTCCCCAGCAGCTAACAAGTGCTTAGCTGGTTCTGAGTAGAGCAAATGTCACCGGGGTGAACAGATGGGCCACTGCCCCAGCCGGCGCACTTAGCAGCGCTTGACACCGGGGGAACGGAAGCGGCTCTTGACTGCTCTTTCCGACCATCTGCTTTCCAAATCGCTGCTGGGGTGCTGTGGGGCACCCCATACGGTGCAGCCTCATTCACTGTGTGGAAGCCTCAGCCACGGCCCCACTGACCCAGGAGGCAGCAGAGTCTCAGGCTGTGATGGACTGGAGAGGATGGAAGCCTCCTTTTTTTGGCTCCCTTTTTATTTTGCATGACTGATGACGGTGTTGAACTGGCCAGAGAAATTTACTAGGCGCTAGGCTCTCAGCATCAGAGAATGGAATATGGAACGCACTGCACGTGGGGCCAAACAGTAGCGGCACACACCTGAGACAGAGAGACAGGCGCCACAGAGGATGAGGGAGAAGGGGACCCCCAGGAGGCTCTTGAGGGGGAAGTGCGTGCCAGGAGGGCAGCCACGTGACAACTCAAAGAAGAGTACAGCTGTAGAGGTCATCACAAGCCCCAGGCAGCTGAAAGGAAGGGACCCAGCCTGTCGGGGAGACGGGCCCTCCGTGGTGCCCAGCACCCCCAGCGCGCTCCGGCCGGGCACAATTCATTCTGTCACACTGCCCGTCCATTGAGCACCAGGCAGCACCAGGGGCCAGCAGGGCTATTACTTGTGGACTCCTGGCCCAGGACTTCTCCCTGAAGAGGATCCAGGTTTGCATCGTGGTGGCATTTCTCTTAGGACTTTGTAATACCCTGGAGGAAGTCCTGCCTCCTCAATAACTGGCTGGTTTTCTTAGTCGTTTAGAAAAAAAAAACATCAAGATAATAAAATACCAAAGAACTAGAAGTCGCAGAATTGGCAAAGTTGCTGTTGCTTAATGGAATGAACCTGTTACTGAATGACCTGAGCTCCTGTGCCGGTCTTTCCGATGCACAGGCCCCAGGCCACATCCCTGTGGTCTCTGTAACCCTCTGCTCAGCCGCATGTGTTGGGTGGGCTGCCAGGACGGCGGGGAGCTTCCCTCCCCGGACAGGTTGGCTCTGGGCAGGGAGCCCCGGGAGGCACAGGTTTCTGCACTTTCCACTCTCTGCCCCGCCACGGCGAGGGCCCCGCTCTGCCTGAGAGCCACTGTGATCTGGCAAAGCCACTTGACACTGCGGGCTGCACTCTGTTCATCTGTAAGTGACAATGCTATGTCACAGTTTTAAAGAGAAGTACCATTTTTAAGCATGGCGAGTTTGAGACCTGAGGAAGTGGCGTAGGCACACGGCGTTGCGGCTGCTGAAGGCAGGTCTGGCGCCGAGCCCCGTGCCCGCCCTCTGCGCCCTGGCTCCTGCCCTGCGCCCTGTGCAGTGCTCCATGCGACCCTGGGGATGCATAGAGCGTGCTGAGCAAGCCCGGCCCGCAGGCCCCTTGCAGGTACCAGGTGCTCGGCTCAGGGACTCAGAATGGCGCTGGTCACCTCCTGCTGCTCACAAGAGTTTCTTCGTCCTGCACGTGGAAGGAGCCTGGGGGCTGGCGGGAGCGGCTGGCATCTCTGCCTGCCCACTGCTGAGATGAGCCAGCGTCCCCTGGGAGGGCAGACTTCAGGATGTCCTTCCTTCCTTCCTTCTTTCCTCCCTCCCTCTCTCCCTTTCTCTCTCTCTTCTTCCTTCCTTCCTCCTCCCCCCTCCTTTCTCTCTCCTTCCTTCCTTCCTTCCTTCCTTCCTTCCTTCCTTCCTTCCAAATAACACTCTCACTGTTGAGGCTTAAATACCCAAACCTCATGGCTCACAGGACCAGTGCCAAAATGTCAGTCATCAGGAAAACTGCGACGATCATGGCTCCTGTTGATGGAACCAGAGGAGGAGCTGCCTGGAGCCGCGTCGCTCTCTCACGGAGGCCGGAGAAGATGAGGCTGCAGCTTTCTAAACCATGCTTGGAAAAATAAATAAATAAATAAAAAATAAACCACGCTTGATTTGCTAAAATGGTGGATAAAGCCACGTAGAAACACTTAAGTTCCTAGAGGATGGGTGACTGGTTCTGGAAAACCTCACAAAATGGAAAGATCAGCCTGGATTGTGAAATACGTGGAAAAGGGAAGAGTGCCGGTGTGCCTTTTAGTATAATAATTAAAAAAAGAAAGAAAAAACTAGACCTCCGCCGCCGTATTTGTGATTACACCTCAGACTTGGAAGGTCTCTTCTTCTGGCTCACTGGGAAAAATGGGAGCAGAGCAGCAGCTCTCCCAGGGGGCCTGCGGGTCACGGCTGGTGGCCCCGGCTTTGCTGTCACTCAAGCCGAGGTGCTCATTTAAACTGAAGCCTTTCGGGAAAAAAATCAACTATTAGGCATCACTTCCTGAGGGAGAATTGTGAATCAGAAACTTTTCACATAAAATAACCGGGCTTTCTTCAAAAATATGTGGCCTCAGCGTGTCATGCTTTTCAGCAAGGTTATTATTCATATTTAAAAATATTTCATGTTTTTGTTATCGTTTCATCTGAGAAGTTGAGCATGCGCGTGGTTATCTGAAGGAATGAATCTCAAAGCTGAGAACCGAATTCCTCAGAATCAGCACAATCAATTAATAAGCTTGCAAATCGAAATTATCTTCGCTGCTGCCCAGGAACTGAGAGGCAATTAGCGTCCCGGGACAGGTGGGGGCCGGGTTGTGTGCTCTGTGCCAGCAATCTGTTCATTTGTCATCGGCCCCAAATTATATTCAGTCAGCAAGTCAAACTCAGGCTGGAAAAGCCAAGTGACATAGAGTTAACGCTCTGCGCCGTCAGCCCTGTGACTAAAGTCTATGTCCCTGGCGGTTTAACTGAACAGCGATCAGACGAAGCTGTGAGACCGGTGAACGGAGACAGTTGGGCCTGCCTCACCCCTCCTCACCCGGCTCAAATGCCACCGTGCTGCCCCTCGTGACCCGCAGGTTCCTGAGGTCCGGTGTCCCACTGCGCAGTGCTGCTTCGTGTGGGCAGCACCGGGTGGTGTGCGGGCCCCAGCTGCCGGCCCTGGCCGCCCTGGGAGCAGGTGTGGTAGGAGCCTCGCCTTGTGCTGTGGTTTCCCTCCTTGGGCCTGCTTTCTTTTGGCTTCATCATCTGGCCGCCCGACTGCAGCCCTCTTCCAAGAACCTCTGCTGTCTTTGGCTCAGGATAAAGGAGAGCTGTGCTGTGGGTGGGGCGGCGACCTGGCCTTTGTCTCCTTTCTCTCCCACCTGTTCCTAGGACAGGGAGGCAGGCAAGCCAGGAGCCTGCACCAGAAAAACAGCCCTTTGTCTCTGCTGCAGGTGGCAGGTAAACACTCGCTGGAAGTCACCTTCAGAAGGTCTCAGTGGGTAAACATCTTGTTCCTGGCCAAGCCCGGCCAGGGACAGGATGTGGGGCTCGGTGGCCCCTTGGCAGACACTCACATCCGTAAGCAAGGAGGTGTAGACGCCTGCTTATCTTTGTGAACAGGTGAGGCTGGAGGGGAGCTGGGGGAAGGGCCTGGCTTCAGACTGGAGCCCCAGCCAGGCTGGGCCACGGGACATGTCTGGGCCTCGAGTCCCACGGACTGGGATCTGCATTGCAGTCCTTCCACTTCCACTACAGCTCATACCTGTTCTCAGTGGCTACCTACCACGTTGGAAAGACCACAGCAGATGCCAGGCTTAATACTGAGTGTCTTTGTGCTGCACTGAAGGGGGAAGGGGAGGAGGAACAGGATGCCAGGTGCCAGGTGGCCCGGGTCCCTAAGGTCGGATGCAGCAGCACCAGTGTCCTGCAATATGATGAGCGTGTGCATGTGTGCATATGTGTGTGCGTGTGTGCACTCGTGCCTATGGACATCACCTAAGGGAGGTTAGGATAACCCTATTAAAATAAGTTAGGATGATGTCATGGTTTAGATTTTCAAAAACGTCGTTTAGCCATTACAGTCTATTACTGAAAAGATTTTAAGGCTTCCTAGTATATGTAAGTCTTTTGAGGCATTTTTGATTTGCATTTCTATTTTAGTTTGTGGTGATTTTGAAAATGATCTTTAAAGTCTTGTGACCGCACGGGACTCTGCAATCAACTGCTCGGCTTCCCTTTGCCTAGCTGCAGCGCCCGTGCCCAGGCCCGAGTTTGTCTGTTCCTAGAACAGGCAGTGAAATTGGCACTGAAGGCAGCGGGGTTCGCATTTGCCACAGGACATCTATGGGATGTTTTTCTTCTAATGAGAAAGTTTGTGCTTGACAATATGTGGTCCTATGGATGCTTTGTTCATCCATAGATGTCAGGGCTAATTTTATCTTCAAGCCAGAATTTGAAAGTCAAGGCATCCCCCCACCCCCAATCTGGCTGATGGGCTTGTCCACTTGGCAAGACTTTGGGGTGCAGCCCACCGCCTGACCGCTGGATATCAGGCCCATTTAGCCAGCCATGGGGCCGTGGGGTCCCCATCTGGAAGTGTCCCCTGTGGAAATCTCCTGTAATGCTGCAACAGCCTGTATGCTGCTGACCCTAACGTCCCCTTGTCTCTGTCTTTTCAGAAACTGAGCTGTCAGTCATTGCGGAGGTAGTGCCCACCACATCGTGGAATGCTTCAAGTGATCTGGACAAAGGTACACAGTGGGGACAGCGGGTGGGGGGGGGAGGGGAGGGGACGGGACGCAGAAGGGCGGGCTCCCGGGTGTAGCCCTGGTGTGGCCATCTTGGCAGACCACTGTGTTTCAGATCACTAGGAGGAAATGGTGGCCAAAATAAATCCCCGGCTTACTTTGGGATCATTTAACATTTAATTACTTGGAATTCTCTTGTTTCTGAGAAGTTTTTTTTTTTCTTCTTCTTCCTTTCCTTTCTTCTCCTAAAATGTTCCACATGGTAAAAACACTTTAAGATGTGAAAGAGGGCTGTTCCTGGTCTTCCTGGCTCGGAGTCCAGTGGATCTTGGGCAGGGCATTTGCTTCAGTCCGAGCCAGGACTGGACCTCAGTGACCTTTCGTGAGGAGTATTTGAGGTGCTTGTTGGGTGCCAGTCAGAGCATGAGGCTCTGGAGGTGCCTGTGCAGACAGAGGTCAGCCATGCCCCACCGTGTGCTAGGTACTGGCCCCCTCCGCAGAGCTCCCCTGCGCCCTAGTAGTCAGCCTGCGCAGAGACCTGCTTTACCTGGCCTGGTCCTTCGTGGTTCCCTCTGTGGCCCGCGTGTGTCTCTAGCCACATTGCCGCTTTGGTGTCCTGAGCTTCCGGTCTGGGCTGTCCTCCTCCACCGGGACTGTGTTCCACCTTCTCCAGTGCAGTACAATATTTTTTCCCTCAGGACTGATCATGAACATATTATACCACAAATATGAGCTTCAATAATCACATGAACAATCACAATGAAGATGGGGAGAGGGGATCTACAGTCCGGGGGAGGTGGGTGGACGGGAAGGGGTGTAAAAGAGAAGCGGGTGAGGCTGTGTACTTCCACCTGCACTCCTGAGATGGATGCAGATTCCATGTATTGCGAAGATGTGCTGATAAAATAAAATTTTGTACAAGGTAGCGCAAATGGAACGCTCAGCAGGAAGTGGCCCACCCTCCGCTGCCGCGCCCAGAGCCGCTGTGAGCTCCTCCCCTGGTGCGCGCCGCATGGTGTGGGCGTCCTCTCCTCAAGCCCACAAGTTCCTTGGTGGTAGAATTTTCATCTGGTTTTCTTCTTTTTTTTTTTTTGGTCTTGATCACAAAATGTCACGCAGACTCTTCTATCCTTACTCCAGCTGTGTGGGTTGAGAGACGGCACCTGCTGCACGAGGGAACGCAGCCGCAGGCCGTGTGCCGGTGAGGCTCCCCAGGCCCCGAGGGTCACCCGCTGGGACCGCTGTCTTGTCTGCTCTAAGACGACCTGAACGCCAAGTCCTCTCTGAGGTGACGTCCCTTTGGTGTGTGAAACCCCAGCGCCCACAATTATTTCACTGGTTACACTCAGTTACGCAGGCTGAGGGGAGATATCGTCTCACCTTAAATCAAAGAACATTTGTCATAATTATTTCTGTTGTCAAACGTGATCTGAAAGTTCTTTTGCTAATGAAGGATTAACACAGGGATTTGTGTTATTCCTGTCCATCTCAGGAACCAAGCAAAATGCCTGGGAGGCAGTCGATTTGCAGCAAGTATTTGTGGAATTTTTTTTTTTTTTTTTTTAATGGAGAAGAGGAAATAAGTCAGTTAACCGTTCTGTGTCGGGCCTTGTGTGAGGCACTGTCCGTGTGTGAATTCAGCTGCAACTCCGTTGGCACCAACAGGAAATTCTACCCCACCACTCCGGGCATTATGGATCCGCTCCGGTCAAGATACAGAAGGGCGTGGGTGTGCATCGCCAAGTCAACAAAGCTGCCGGGCCCAGCTCAGCCTGCCACCCTGGGAATTGCTACCCCGCCAGTGGTCTTAATTACCGTGGCTGCCCTTTGAGAGGAAGCAGTGTCCTCGGCAGTGAGGGGCCGCGGGGGGCTCCATGAAGGCAGGCCCCAAAGGCCTTTCTTCGTCAGCACCATGTTTGAGAGAAAGCCTGTCCGGCTTCCCAGTGTGCCAGGAGGTTGCAGGAGGCTGATCTTTAACTCTCACTTGGAAGCAGACAAAGCTGCGGATTCGCCTCTTCACGCACTGAGCCAATCCTTGATTCCTCCGCTGACCTGAGGGTGGTGTGAAGAATTAGGGTCCGTAGATTCCTCTTACAGCCTCCTGTTCCCCGTGAACTCAGGACCTCTTGCACAGCCTGCGACCTAAGTGATGACCAAGGCCTTCAGTTACCCTGAGAAGCTGCGTTTTTCGAGAACATTCTCCCCAGCCACAGAAAGATGCTCATGGAAAGAACAGATGCAGTGTCAGGCTAGTGTGGACGAGGAGAAGCCTGGGTTCCAGGAATGGAAAATAAGCTCAGCGCTCCTGCGGTGACTCCCAGCGAGGAGGCCCTTGCAGCAAAGGGTCCTGGGGAAACACGGCAAGGGGGATGCTTCCAGGGGAGAGCAGAGTCAATGGCCACAGACAGTACCCCATGCCTAGCAGTGAGGAAAGCCTGGCAGAAAGTAAGGGGAACGGCTGAGACCATGGGGTGGAAGTCCCTCTGCCATGCCGGGCCACCAGGATTGTCCAGAGGCTCCAAGCAGCAGCCTCTGCAGTGTGGGCTCTTGCCATGGGCCAGCTGCAAACCCAAAACACAGCACAAAAACTTGGTTAAACTCTGAGACTCCAGCTGTGGCAAGGCAGCTCATAAAAATGTCCCAGCCTTCCGGTGTGTGAGGGTCTGTCTCCCACCAAAAGCAAAATTAAAAAAAATAAAAACTAATAACAGTGGGAAGCCCTATGGGTGTTAAGTTTCCTTTTAGAATGTATAATGAATGAAGAGCAGGGAGACAGCATTAGCAAGCATCGGCAGAAGAGCGCACTGGAGGGGCGATGGCAGTGGGCCAGCTCAGGGGACCCCCAGGGTGCTTCTGGGTGGCAGAAACAGAAACTCAGCCACTGACAAACAACGCTGTGGCACTTCAAAGTTTGTCACGTGAGTCACACAGTGATGAACTCAGCTGAAGAGAGAGACGGTGAGCAGGAAGCAAGAGTGAGAGGAGGGTGGGTCAGAGAAGTGGCTCCAGCTGGGCTCGGAATCCTCCGCTGATCTGCGTGTGGGGCACTGCTTGTTTCCCACGTGACTTCTGGCGTTTCCTGGGTGACTTCCGGAGAGTGACCCAACCAGTCTGTGCTGCGTGCTTCTCATCTGTAAGATGGGATTAAAAAAAAAAGTACTCTCCCTCTGACTGTGAAGATTCATCTGGCCAGCAAATCTGATAA
>PVKN010006196.1:0-29048 GCA_004027915.1 Capromys pilorides
ACATGTCCATTTGCTGAGAGCTGGCTTTGACTTTAAAAACATTAAAAGTTATTCTGTGCTTACGAATGTAAGAATGATATAATATCACCAGAGTGACATCCATGCTACTGTCTTCTCATTCTACAGCCTTCTCAGGCCCAGAGTTCAATTAGTGTTTCCTGTGGAACTCCACTCTCATTTGCCTAAGAAGACATGCTGCTTTTCTGACTAGCCAGTGCAGATGAAACGTAACTGTTTTCCAACCAAAAAAGTCCAGTCTTTTAAAAATGCAAAGAGCGCACTAATATAAAAGATGAGCTCACTTCTCTCCACTACTTAGTGGTTTCTGTCCACATTTATGTGAATGTTCCCCTGAAGCCACGTGCCAGTCCTCTTCCAACATCTCAGTGTCGGCACCGGCTTAGGTGTTGATGGAAATTGGTATTCTGATTTTCTATATGCTTAGTAAGAACCAGGTGAAGACAGAAGCCATTTGCCTGTTTTTTTCTTCCCATTCAACAGCAAATATAAAACCCATAATTCTGGGCAAGCAAGATAGCTCAGTGGACTAACTGTCTGCCTGGCAAGTGCAGGGTCCAGGGTTCAATCTCTGGCACAGCGTGCTGTGCCAGCCCAGGTGGTGAGAACCTGACCAAATGCATAAAAAATCCCATGATGCTGTACTTTTCCTACTGAAGATTATACATATATAGTTTGCCTTCACCAAAATAATTTCCTTTTCAAATGGAGGTGTCTATGATTCCCACCAGCAGATGCTGCCCAGTAGTCACACTGAGTCAGAGGTGGCCTTGTGTCTTAGGCCATTAAAATAGTTGCTTTTTTGATAAACAGTTCTGGTTCTGTGCAGATTTTAGAACAGACATGAAGTCAAAGTGGACAGTGACAATTTAGGGCAGGTAAAGACTTAAAAGATCATTTGAGACTGTCCAAAAAAATCCTGACAAATATTGGAGAGTGTTATAGTGGAAAATTTCCAGAGATGGAATCAAATATTAAGGCCTCTTATAGAAGTTTTTTTATTTTGATAAAAATGCATAATTTGTTTAGCCTAAGTACCACAGTAGGATATTAAATAAGCAATAATAACATTAATTATAAAATAAATCTCTTAACTAGATAAATTATTCACCCCGATGACTTTCTCTAGTGTATGAAGGTGTGTGAACAACTAACCAGTACTATGTGCTCTTGGGAGCTGCTGAAACTGGAAGTCGGTCAAATGTGTGAAAGCAAGAAGGTCTCAGTGCCTAAGTAATCAAGCTGCCTCCGTCCTGAGAAAAGTGTCCTGCTGGTTAATGTCAGCTATTAGTTACTAGGCAGCTTTGTGTCACATGATGCTAACTTTGCACAGGTATAAATAAACACGTACTGTTGTTCTGGGGGTTGCTTGCCGGTCAGGCAGTGGGCCCCCATTTGACCCAGCTCTTGTCTTTTTGTCTGTCTTTTCCTCATTCCTACCACTGCTTCTCCCCAGGGAAAGAGGACAACAGAGTCCCCCATTTTGACACCAAACTAGGACACCTGGTACGAGACAAGTGGGCAACAGAAACCCTTCCAGAGAGCTCTCATCAGGAGAGGGAAGTGAACTGGTTAGAGCCCGTATTCTGCACAGGCACACATTGGTACTGGAACAGCAGGCGCAAAGAGTGGGGATGGAAGCTCACTTGGGCCAGAGATGGGTTCACTAGGGCCAAAGAGATACACGAGCTTAAAGAGAAAAGCAGGTTTGAAAGAAGCCTGAAAGGAGAGTTATATTGAATAAAAAATGGGACAGAGTTTCAAGAACCACAGATGTTTATAGATGTATGTAAAAAGTGTTTGTTCTTTTCTTGGTTCCTGTATTTATATAACTTTCTAAGACAACCACAAAGGAGTTATCATAGAGTTCTGTTTTAAAATCAAGTTCCAAATGGGACAAGGAGAGTGGAGCAAAGGTACAATTTAAACCCTTCCGATTTACTCAGTCAGATGAAAAAATTTGTTTAAATTGCTACTGCCTAGTTTCAAGTGGCACAGTGGTGCTGCCAGGAGAAGAGGCATAAACCGGACTCAGGGCGGGCCCCATGCTCCAGTCCTAGGCTGATCCAGCTGGGATTTCCCAGCTACCTGTGCATCCATGCATCTGGACTAGCCACGGCATTGGCTGTTGGGGCGTACCACCAACTACACTCACGTTTGCCTAGGAATAAGTAGGAGGATCAAGACTGTGTCACACCGTGGCCTTGGCTATACACATTGCTGGCACCCTACTGTTGTTCTGGGGGTTGTTTGCCAATCAGGTAATGGCACCTGATTGGTGCCACCTGACCCAGCTCTTGTCTTTTTGTCTGTCTTCATTTCTCCCACCATTTCTCCCCAGATGTCATGTGATTTCATTGATCCTCAAAATATTCCAAGCCATACATGGAAGTGCATGTCTATAATTCCAGCTACTCAGGAAGCTGAAAGCAAGTTTGAGGTCACCTGGACAACTTAGTGACATCAATAGTTCCACTGCTGTCAGTAGTGAATGCTAGTTGCCACAGAACAACATTGCCAGTTGCTGATCTCTGCTGTTGCCAGCTACTGTAGGATGTGTCAGTTGACACTGCCAGTTGTGGGCCCATTGCTGATTTTCATCTGCTGCTGGTCTTCCAGCCCTGCAGAGCTAATAGTCCTTGGCATTTATATCTCTTTTTCAAAGCATCCACTCTGTCTACACTGCTCAGGGTAAGAATCCTGAATAGACTTACAGGGTTTTCTAAACCCACACGTCCCTTAGAGGTAAATCATAGACTTACACAGAGACACTGGAGTGAGGCTGTGTTTGAATAGGTCCTGTCTGTAGTACAGAAGTCAGTATGCTTCAGGAAGTACTTTCTCAGCTACTTTTTACTCATTACTGGTACAACATATCTGACACCCAAAATTAAGGAAGGAAAAGTTTATTTAGCTCACAGTTAGTGGAGGTTTCAGTCCATACTCGACTGGCTCCAAGGCAGAATAGCACAAGGCAGAAAGTAGCAGTTCATGGTGGCAGAAAGCAACAAAGAACAGAGGAAGGAGCAGCAGTTGAGATGCCTGTCAAACCTCTTCCTTCCTTCCATGATGACTCTGAAGACTAAAGCTCCTCCAAGGAAGTGGCAGCAGCTGTGAGGATTTCTCAACTCCCTTTCATATTCTTTCTGGGCTGAGTCACTCTAGGGCAG
The DNA here is from genome assembly GCA_004027915.1 of Capromys pilorides. Lineage (NCBI taxonomy): Eukaryota > Metazoa > Chordata > Mammalia > Rodentia > Capromyidae > Capromys > Capromys pilorides. The sequence continues at coordinate 3,189 of PVKN010006196.1, forward strand.
GCTTTCCCCACCTTAGGGAGGGGCCTTCCATGCCCTAGGGCTTGGAACTGACAAGGCAATCCAACCAGGCCTTTTACTTCCCAAGCTGATACAGCGCATCAACCACTACACCCACCTAGCCCAACCAGTGAAAGGAGAATTGCTTGTGCAAAGGCTGTAGGCCTGTCATGGGTCCAAACTGAAGCCAGTGATTGGTCTGACTCCAGGCCTAAGATTGGGCCAAATTCAATTCTAGTGCTTGGCTGAACTTCAAGCCCACCGAGGTCAGGTAGACACTGCCCATATTGAGTATGGTGTGTCCAGGACACTCATGGCTATTCTGGTGGTGGCTGTTTGATAGCTGTCATGTCTCCACGTGCATGATGAGGCTAAAAGTGGGGAAAGTTGAGGATGGCTGGTTGTGTTCATCATTGGTCTATAGGGCTTGGGGTACTGAAGATGTTAGTAGACAAGGATATCTCTCTTATCTCAGCCACATTAGGGACAGTTTCCCTCCTGCTCTAGGAGCACTGTCTGGAGTGGCACAGGTATAGAGACATCTGCCATCAGGGCAATCAAAGAGTAGCAGTTAAATGACCTTAGGAGTAATAGTAAGATGTTCTGTTGGCCAAACCAACATACCCCAGTCAGGCCACCTGCTTTCTCATTGTCACTTGGCACACCTCTCACAACTGTGTGGCCCACTCCCCAGTCTGGGGTGGTGCAGACTGTCCCCCAGATGAGGCTGTGTGGAATGTCCTTCAGCTTACGGTTGCATGGAACCTCCTCCAACATGAGGCTGTGCAGTGTTCCCTAGCATGAGGCTGTGTGGAGCACCCCTCATAAGTTAAGCCCTCCACAGCTCTGGAGAGATTGTGCACTCTGAGGTGACCCCTCTTTGTGCTCAAATTCTGCCACTCATGACCTCTTCCTATCTGTGATTCCTCAAATCCTCAGGCTATGTTTGAGCTCACTTCCCTTTGCTGCAGCCTGGAGGTGTTCAAGGCAGTAACCTGACACTTTCTGGAGTCCCCTTGTGTTATGGACATATACAGATTGGGAGCCATATCTGAAGTACTCCCAAATGCAGATACTCCTAGCACCATACTTCAGATATGGCTCTGTCTCCCAATCTTATAGATGATTCTCTTAAAATAAAAGAGACAATGTAATATGGTTTTCAGGCTTCCAGGAAGGTCAGAGCTGTTATGAATAAGACACACATTTCTATGGACTGGCCAGTATTTATTGTGTGTGTAACGTATCAGAGGTTGCAGGAAAGTATAGGGAATACCTGAGGCAAAAGGGGCATAAAAATGAGCAGGCCTGGAGAAAGTAGAACAAAGACATTTGAAGCAGTAAACCTTTGCTTAATGAGAGAACTGTTTATCCATGCAAAGACCTCTTCCAGCATGGCTGGTGTTCTGGCCATAACAAAAATCCAGGACACAGAGACATAGGGAGCCTCAGAAGGCCAAGTGAACCTCAGAGAAAGGCAGCTGTTTGCAAATTAATTGCTGTCACGCAGGTCAATCTGTGTGGCACTTCATAATGGCAGCAGGAATATACAAATAACTTTTTCTCTTCCCTTTCTGGACCATGGTTTTATGACGCCTCTGTCCACATAGTCCTGTGTATAGTCTGATTTTCACCAAACTAGTGGTACGGTCAGGGATGGGCCCTGACCCATGCAGTGGGGTGAGTGTTGCCTCTGCTGCTGCCGCAGTAAGAGAAGGTGCTCAGGGCACATCGGACCCACAGAGCATCCACTGCAGGTGCCAAAGGGATGGCAGACTGCTCTACCATAAAGGCAGCCTGAGGAGACAGAAACCTCTTCTCTCCAGTCACACACTGAGCGCCCCAAGGACTCTGGACCCCACTGGCATGGAGCCTGCCCTGGAGATGGCTGTCTGCACTGCATCCCAGTCTGCATATTGGGGGCTGAGGAGGAGAAGCCCAGCTTTGGGGCCAAACCAAGCTCTGCTTTCTGCACAGGCCTTCCTGTGCCCCTGCTTCTGCCATGGACATCTGGAAAATGTATCTTCTCAGCATGATGTTCTCCAACATGGTTTCCATTCTTATGGAGCAAGGAGGACATGGTAGTGGCTGATGGCACAGAGATGAGCTCTTTCTGCCCAATGAGAGAGGAGAAGATTTTTAAGTGGGTGCAGGAGGAAAATTTGCCATCACAAAACACTGGGCACTGCCAACAAGTTGCTGATACTACGGGAGGTGACACGCGTTTGGAGATGGGGCCAGAACATTGCTGTTTGTCTGGCAGGTCCACAGCTCCAGCAGACCTGGCGATGTGACCATATAGGATGTGATGTGAGGGAACCAAAGCCTCGATCCCAAGTGAAGCGTGGAGGCGGACAGCGGACACAGGCCAGACTGCGTGCAGAAAACAAGTGAGTGTGATGTCTACCCATTTACTCACGCTTCGATGCCTAAACATCTCTAAGGTTCTCCAGGAGTTCATTAGAATCTCCAGTGGCAGCTTGCAAGTTGTCACAGGGGTCTGCGTCTGCTTTCCAAAAGCGAGCATGGGCAGCACACGCCAGCGCTGCCTCCTGCCATGGTGGGCTTCTATTCAAGCTCCACGTGGGACAGCGAGGGCCCTCAGAGGTGGGGGCGCCATGCCATAGGATTCTGATAAAAGAAGCTCCACTTTCCTTATAGTTTGTCTGACTCCCCTGGATTCTAGGTAAGATTTCCCTACTCTAGTCCTATCTTTTCCTACTTACCTACTTTGTATCGGTATCTTGTTTATCATCCCAATATTTCCCAGGCAAAGCAAGCAAATATAAGCATTCCACCAACTTCACGCAAGGGTAGCACACTGCCTTCTGCTCTGAACCTGCTTGCTTTGACTGGCAGTCCTTGTCATCACACCTTTGTCTCTATGCAGCCTGCTTGTTCTTTACATGCTTGGCCTATCGACACACCCAGTTGGCACCACAGTACGTGGCAATTGTCTGGCATGCATGATGACCACCCTCCCTAAGTATCCAATGGGCCAGAGCCGTCTCAGCTCCTCGGAATTTACACTGCTAGTGTACAGGAGGCTGAGTCTCCCCATGAGATAGCAAGATTGGCCAGCAGACTCAGGCCCATGGCTGGGGATGCAGAGACCCACAGCTATACCCACCAAGGGCAGGTGACACATACTTACTACCCTACAGTGGGGAGGCCAGAAGCCAAGTGGCCTGGAGGGAGCAATCAGGCATGGCAGGAACCTGCGTGCTTGGCTCAGCTCCTTGTATGTCCTTGCCCTCCCCCTCACTCCACACTGCACCTGGCCTTCCTCAGGACATTCAAGGACTATTGTGTTCACAGGGGGCCCTGGTGCTTCAGGCTGAGGTCCTCAAGGCCAGACTGGAAACCTTGGATGACCTGCAATGTGTCAGTCTCAAAGTAGGGGCCTCAAGTCATGCAGGTTTCAGGACACTGCTGCCAGCACCCCTGTCATGCCTCTTCCTCCTTCCTTGATGGCCAGGTTCTCTCTTACTCTTCCATCTTTCCAGAACCTCTGGACCCTGCCCCTCTGGCAGAAATCTTGAGAGGAGCCCATCTTAGCATACTCCAGGGATAGGGACTGGCTCTGGGGACATTCTCACACACAGGGTAGACCCAGCTCCAGAAAGTTTAGCTATGGATACCTCAGGATGGGTGAAGCCATGAAGCTCAGGGGCCTGCCTGCAGTTGCTGAAGATACAGAGCTCGTGGCCCTGAGATGCCCTCCTGGTAGGCCACACAGCCACCATGGCACCTACCCAGCCCACAACAGTTGGCCTGGTGGACTGTGGGGCTCCTGCTCTGCCCTTGGGGCTCCACTTGTGCCCAGGCCCTCACTGCCACTTGGCTTTCTCCTCTGAAGCTGAGAAAGTGATTTCATCCTGGTGACTGTTGAGGACTTGAGGACTCTCAAAGGAAATCAGTGCTGAGCAAACTTGCTAGCTTCGGGGCCAACAGCCACATTTGCTTATTTTAAAAAATCTCTCACTTTAGATAATTTTAGGTTTATAAAAAATGGAAAATTAGTACAGAATCTGTGTATGCCTTCCTCTCTGCTTCCTCTCACACAACCACTGTTCAGCCTTCTGAGCCAGAAAACCCCCAGTGCCAGCCGCTGCCAGCCAGTGCTTCATCCCCGTGATGCTCGTTCTTGCTCCCTGGCCAGGCCTTCGCTGGCCGTACCAGCTCCACAGGCTCTGAAGTGCAAATGTGTGCAGGCGCCCGCCTTGTGTCTCTCACTCACCACACCCTCCCACTGAGGACCCCCTCACACATGCAGTGGTCCAGTGCTGCCTACCCCACAGCCCTGCCAGCAGTGGCCAAGCAGAAGATGCAGCCGGTGTGGAGGACACAGCCCCAGCAGCCGGTGCGTAGCACAGGGTGAAATAAGTCCAGGGCTGGGGTATGGATTGGTGGCGACAGCTTCATAAATGGGCCTGAGTTAGTGCCTTTGAACACTCACTCTAAATGGGGCCTCTGTTGTCATAAATGGGCTCAGAGATGCACAGCTGTGTCCAGGTGCATTGATCCAGAAGAGGTGAAACCAGAAGCTGCCCAGGCGAGTGCCATAGGCCAGTCATCAGACCCAGGCAGACTGTGAAGCCGAGTTCTCATGGGACGAGGGCGTGTGCCTTCTTCACGGAGGTCTGGCTGCAGGCACACTAGCTCACGAAAGTGGACCATGAGGAAGTCTCTTGACCTAAAAGGTGGGTTCCTGGTAGCTCCGTGTTTGGGCTTTGTAACATGGTATTGAGCCCAAAGCAGAAGCCCCGTGTCTACCAGGTCACAGCATTAACAAGCTGTGAATCATAGTAAAGTTCTAGCTTAGCCACACGTGGAAATTTCCAGGAAGCCACATAAGCCTGGAATCTGGCTGGGGCAGAGTTACAAACAGACCTGAGCTGTGAGGATGACAGAGGAAACATCTAGGCCTGTTGCTTTCATGTTTTCCAGTGCACACATGCCCTACCTGCACGTGCAATGTGCTCACGACATACATGTGCACACACTGTCACCCTCCTAGCACATCCTTCAGGGTATGTGTCCAGACAGACAGCTGACAGGGTTACAGATATGCTGGGGCGAGGACAGCTGCCAGAGCTTTGGGATGGGCCTTAGGGCGTGTGGCTGTGCCCAGGGTCCATAAGGAGCACCCTGCACCGAGGCAGAGACACTGAGCACCGGGCAGCAGACACTATGGGAAGGAGGAAGAGGTGGTGACCAGTGCCACCCAGCCCTAAAGCCAGCCAAGGATCCAAGCTGGGATTGACAGGAGGGATGGTGGCCGTACTACAAGACGAAGGCTGGAGGATGTGGTGCCCAATGGGCTGCAGGAGGAAGGTGGAGCAGCCATAGGGTGGCTAGGAGCTGCGGCCACACTAGGAGGAACAGGGAAGGGCCAGAGGGTTGGCTTGTGGGCTCCTAGGTACATGGCCCTGACCCTGGCTCACCAGGAGCCAGAGGCTAAGGCCAGAGTTTTGTCTCCAACCACTGGGGGCTTTCAAAACCAAAGGACAAAGGCCATGCTTGGGGCTGGGGCAGAAGTGGGGTGCAGGCCAGAGGTAGGTTGTCCACTGAGGCAGCCCAGGGGAAAGGTAGGACCACATCATGAAGCTGTCATCTTACAGTCCCCAGAGAGCTTCAAGGGAAACTTGTTACCATACTTAGAGGACTCCCAAGGACCTAGGAGGTGGGTGACAGCTGTGATGAAGGGGCTGTCACCTCCTCAAAGGAGAGATGCGTGGGGCCAGACAAAGGTCCACAGCCACCTGTCCCTCCACAGTGCCCTGCAGGACTGCACGGCAGCCACTCTCCCACCCCATGGGACCCCTTCAAGATCCTGTCTCCTCCCTTGGGTCTCCTTCTGTCTGAGGTTCCTTCTGCGTGGAGGTTGGAGGCAATCAGAGGCCATTGCCATGCAGAGAATGTTGGTCACTTCTAGAAGAGATACAGTGGGTAAGGCATGTAGCAAGCTCCCTGTGGCTAAGCCCTGCCTGGCTCCAGGACTGAGTCTCTGTCTCCTGTTGCTATGGGCAATGAGACCAGGCACCTGAGCAGAGATGACAGGCAGGAGGGCTTGAAGGGCTTCTGGCCACCTGGGGCACTGTCACTGGAGACCATGGCAGGCAGCTGGCAGCTGAGACCCCTGGTGCCTCGGAGTCTTCTAGCTCTTGTCTCAGTCCCAGCCAATAGCTGGATTGGTCCTTCTGCACTGCCCCTCGCTACTTCCTGGAGTGAACTGGCTGGCAGAGCTCTCCTCAATTTTCCTGTTGGAAACAGGCACGGTCATGACACCTGGCCGGAGAGGCGAATGCGCAGACAGGCAGGGCACGTGCCCAGCCTGGGAATGGGTGGAGCACAGGTGTATGCTGGCCATGTGCTTGATGCATGCTGTGCTGGTCCCACTCCCTGTTCTCTGCTGCTTCCCTGCTGGGCAGGGACCTTATTCTGTGATCCCCATCTGTGCACAGAACATCCGCCGAGGGCTGCTGCTGCACTGTCAGAGTCCAGCCCTGGTCACCATGTGGGCAGCTATATGGCTCACAGCAAGGTGGTGACTGCAGAGGAGAAGCCGTGTGCAGGGAAATCCCTGGCTAGAACCCAGGCGGCGGGCCGGACCGCCTTCAGCGCGCAGGCCAAGGGAGTGCACAGCAGAGTCCAGGGTGGGGAAGGCAGATCCTGGGATCGCTCCACATCCTGGCTGCCATCCTTGACAGACAACCATGAGGTCTTCTGGAGTCTGCAACTTCCACAGGGTTCCCACCCACAGTCACTTCCCTGAGCTGTCGGCAGAGGGAGCTGTGAGCCCAGAGATTCCACCGATGCTCTAAGCAGCTTATCGCTCTGGTGCCTGAGAGCACTCAGGTCCCTCTGGTCAGCAGGAATTGGAAGAGCTGAAGCAGAGGGGTCCTAGATAGGCTCCTGCATTTTTAGTCCCATGGGGCTGAGGGCCTGGAGGACCCCCTACGCCTCACCATTTGGCTTTGCACTTGGTCTCACTGCCCAGCCAGGGACTTGGTGACCCTGAGGGTTTGGCCCACACCCACCTTTGTTGCTGGCCACAGTCCGGCACACAGATCTGGCCCTCTCTTGGGCCCCATGTGCCCCCAGCTGGCCCTCTGCTGAGGTCTCGCTGCTCTGCTCACCACCCACACATGAGAACTTGGCATGATCATCTTTATTTATTCAAAGCCAGAGACCCAGGCATCGTAGCTCATCACCAGTGCCAGCTCTTCCAAAGTCGTGGGCTGATGTCAAGGTAGAGCAGGAATTCTGGGAGCATCTGAACTGTGTGGGCATTGTCTGGGCTTCATTCGATACCCATTCTGGGACTCAGACCCATTCCCATCTCCTCTGCCTCCCTTGGCCCTCAGTCCTGTCTCCTGGTGCCACACAGCTCCCTTGGTCATGGCTTCCGAGTGCTGTGTACCTCAGTGAAAGTCACCTTGGCCACCAAACATCACTGCATAGCTGAGTGCCCGGATCAGCCGGGACAGCAAATACGAGTCACACACTGTACGTGTGCTGGGGACACGCTCACCTCGGGGTCCTCCGCTCTGCTCTTGCCTGTAGACCTGTCTTCATGGAGCCAAGGCCCAGGTGTGGGCAGGGTAGGAGTCTCCCTGCTCTCTGGCAGCCCCTCTCCCCAGACTCCACCCCCAGCTTGCCCTGGTGCTGTCCAGGCCCCAGCACTGCTTCTTTCCCTGAGCTGGTCCCACGGCCCACCTGCTTGCACCCCCATCAGAGTGCATGCAGCCCCAGTCCCCCACCAGTGAGCCCCAGGGAAACTGTCAGAATGGCTAGGGTGGGAGCCAGGCCTGAGGTGGTCTCTTCTGTTGCTTGGTAGCTGCTCTCATTTCAAAAAATAGATTATTTTATTTTCTGGGCATGCAACGCAATAATGGGGTCCAGATTCCCCTGGAGGTCACTAGCCCAGCACCAGGACTCTCCTTTTAAACCAGATGTCCTCTCTTTTGATTCAGTTCCCATTTCTCATTTCCTTCAGCTGTCACATTGCTGAGGGGGCACAGGGTGCCCTGTGCAGTGATTCCCCAGCAGGTGCAGCAGCCAGGGACAGCCACAGGAGCACTGGAAAGGACAGGCCCCGTCAGGGGCTTCCAAAGGAAGAGGATGCACTGCCGGAAGGGGCTGCAGCACATGCCAGGGATCTCGAGGGCTCAGTGTTCAGAGGACACAGCCCCTTGGAGGCAGAATGCATTCCTGTGCTGTAACCAAGAACAACACTGCCTCACAGTGGCGCATGGCTGTTGGCAGCACCCACCTGCTGGGCGCCCCCCCCCCCCCCTCCCATGCCCTCCCCAGCTCCAAACTGCAAGTCTGCACCCCCTTATCCTCACTGTCTGGGCACAGAAAGCTGGGCACAGCTGATAAGGGAGCAGTAATTTATTTCTTAAAAAGAAGAAAAACATCTGCAAAGTGGTGATCTGAACCATGGTGAAAACTGCACATTTTGATGGCAAGAACTCACATGCTGAGAAGGCTGTGACAGGCATTCTCTCTGGGGAATGAAAGATGCTCCGGCCAGCCTAGGCTGGGCGAAGCCCTGCGCTCTTCCCACTGCCAGCAGAAAGCCAGTCAGAGGAGCTCTCACACTCGTCCCTTGTTCCTGAATGACACTCGTCTACACAGAGCTGGGCTCTGGCGAGAGTGAAGAGAGCGACTTCCGCCTTCCCCGGCCCCCTCAACACCCTGACTGCCCACCACTCACCTACAGAGCACTGGCCCCACCTGGTGTTGAGGATGGGCAGCCAAGTGCCCGAGACTCAGATGGCGAATGTAAAACCTGCCTTAGACATCACCTCGGACATTGCTTCTCTCAAGCTCACCCAGGTCATTACAAGTTTTACAAAAGGCAGCACCAGATGTGTGAAACAGAGGATGTCTGGCCCACGAGAAACAAAGCCAATGCTGCATGTTAGAAAATGGTGTAAGAAAGAGCAGCACAGACGACGACGGTGAAGCCGGATGCCACTTAGGGCAGGACGCAGCTCTGGGGTGGCTGGGGGGACATGAGCACCCTGGCGGCCTGGTGGCAGTGGCTGAGGTATGCAGGTGGGACGGCCAAGCAGGACCCTCCTCCAGATGCTCGGCCCCGCAAAGCTGGACCTGCTGCTTCCCGTGGCTCCCAATGCACTGGCCACAGCGATGGCGACGCTGCCAGGTTCTCACGACCTCTCCTTTCAGGTAGGGCAGGGTGAGGGCATCGTGGGGGAGGCACACACCCATCGTGCAGCCTGTTGCCCAGCCATCCTGGCCAGGTGCCCGGCCATCTCAGAAGCTCTCCACAAAGCTGCCTGGAAAGAGCCCTGTGCGTCCATTTCGCTGCAGGGTCCCCTCATACCAGCCATCCTCGCGCTTGTGGTGCACAAAGACCACGTCGCCCTCCCTCAGTTCGATCTCCGCCTCGCTCTGGGGTGGGTAGGAGACCACCACACGGTACCTGGGGACAGAACACAGTGGGAGCTCTAGGTTATCCTCTTCCTCCCCAAGGGAAACTCCTGTCTAGGGATGCTTTCCTCCCTTGACTCACATCATCTTTTAATTTTTTCAGAACACTTCATTTACTTTTTAAAAAATATATTTAGTACAAAGTCTGCGGATCTCACTACACAAATCAGACTCAGTGATCTCCTGTTTTCAGCCTCCCAAGCACTGCGATTACAGGCATGTGACACCATGCCCAGTCTCAATCACTTTCTTAGTGTACCCCAGGGGCAGGGCCAGCACCCAGCCCCTACATCTGCCTAAGCAGGCACTTTAATCTGCTGAGCTATCTGGCCAGCCCTTCATTTGCTTTGTAATCAACACATTAGAAACAAACTTCCTTATGATATCTTTCTGAACACTGATGTCAGGTATGGCTGTGATATAGCCCCACAGCCTTCACTGACCCCCACCTTACCCACTGCAAGCTGCTGGGGAGCGCCTCAGGGCAGCCCCAGGTCCTGGGTCACCCTGGCCATGGACCTTGGCTCGTGTGGGTACCTGGCAAGGTGTCAGCTTCTCTGAACACCAAGTTATCACCTGCACAACCACCTCTAAGCAGGGCCATGCACACAGCCAGGGTGAGGGTGAGGGTGAGGGTGAGGGCAAGGTACTTTGGAGGCAGCGTTGGTCAGGCTCTGCTCTACACATGCTGAAAGTCACAAGGTGGTGCCTTTGCGGCTGCACTGGCTGAGGGGACAGTACCAACATCCAAAGGCCAGACTTGCCCTCCTCTTGTTTCCCTGAGACCTTGGCCCCTTGCAGCCTCCAAGGCCATCTGAGGGCCCCCATTTGCAGACCACTTGGACAGAAAATGGAAACTAAGACAGTGGCCTTTGAAGTGTGGCCTCTGCCAGGTGGTACTCAAAGAGTGCCTGTGGCTGGAAGCTCAGACCCTGGCAGGCTGAGGTCCCTCTGGGTGGAGCAGGCACTCCTAGATGGGGACGTGAGGTCTAAGCTTCTTGGCAACACCCTGCCAAGGGCCCAAGGCTCAGAGTTTACACCTGGCAGGCAGAGAAGCACTCGGCTGCAGCCCTAACAACACCGTCTAGCCCTCCGGGCTCTCTGCTGGCCTCACCCGTTCTGAGAGCCAGGCATGCCTGGAAGCCTCAGGCAGGAGGAATCTCGGCACCTGTCTAGGTGACCTGAGTGGCACACGTCGCAGCTGAGCCTGGGCTGGCTCCTTCCCTCCTCTGTGGGTGACCCAACCCCAAAGTCATTCCAGTGAGCAGCCTGGACAAAGACGTCAGGACCAGAGCATTTCCCGTTCTCCTGGTTCTCACCTTCCCTATCACCAGGTCAGGAGCTGGGTTCAATTTACACTAAATTCTGCCCTACTGCAAATTCTGTCTAGGCATGTGGAGTCTCTGGCCTTAGGGAAACCAGAACATTATAAAATGTACCAGACCCTAGTCAGCCCCTCTCATGTGATCCATGGCTGTCAGTAGCCCCAGGACAGATCTCTGGATCTAGTGCAGGAATCTGAAGGAATAGGTCAAACTGTGGATTCTGACAACCTTTAGGAGCACACATCTGCAGTGTATGCCTGAGAACACAGGTGCTAAGTTAGTGCCCTGGGAAAGAAGACTTCATCCCTTGGGGACCCCACTGCTCCTAGAGATGGGACTGTGTCACTGCCTGCCAGTCTAGCTTGACCTGAGGAGAGGTGGCCCTGGAGCAGCTAGGGCAGAGGAGGCAGGTGGAGGAGAACCAGAGACCTCACAGCTGGGTTTCAGCCCTTGCCTGAGGCAGTGCCTGCAAGGGGGAAGTGGGTGCAAACTCCATTCCAGAGGCAGCAGGGCTGCCCATGTCTAGGTCCCGTACAGAGGACAGATCACTTCTAAGGCCTTAGTATGGCTGCAGGTGCTGGCCCAGTTCCCACAGCTGTCCATGGACACACAGCACCAGCTCCAGGAGCACAGAGGTCAGGAAACAGCTGCCCGTCCCCTTGCAGGCAGCACTTCTGGGAGGGACACAGCTGACTGGCTGTGAAGTCACACAGTCCTTCACATGACACTGTCACCACTGTGTCCTACCAGCAGCTTCCCACGTTCCCACCTCCTCTTCCCTTCCCAGGGAAAAACAGCAAAGGGTATTTCTCAGATGCTTAACACCAGCTTTGGCTTCTGCCTTGACTGCCAGATGTAAAACAGACAAGCAGCTTTAAAAATGTAATTTGTTATAAAGAAGTAATTTGGTGTTTCTGAGCAATTCAATGGCTGAGGCGCCCAGATAAATATGCAATGGGTTCCTACAAGAGGAGCGTTTACTGCTTCTGTCAAGATGGCCAAACACTGTACTCTTCCCTTACTACAGGAAAGAAACAGGTACTGCTTGTCTTGGGCATCTGGGCAACGTGGGCCTCGGAAGACAACCACCCCTCCAAGTAGTGCTTGCTGGGCTTTGTCAGTGACTCTGCCCTCTGCGATACACACAGGCTGTGTGAACTGCGCATGTTCCCAGGTTACGCGGACTCTCTGGTGTCCTTTGCTCCTAGCCCACCTCCAGTGCGGGATGTCTAGCCTCCTCTTCGTCATCTGACTTCACAGATGACAAGGCGGCTTAAACTCTGTCTAACCATGAGGAGACACTGGCCTCAGGGAAACCAGGACATTATAAAACCTAGCAGACGTTAGCTCAGCCCCTCTCATGTGGGCCTCAGCCCCAGCAACCAAGGAAGCTTCCACATGGCAGCCTTTCCTGAGCATTTGTTCAAACCAGGTTGCAGAAAGTGGGCCACTTAGCTGATGTCATGTCAGCAACTTAGAAATGACCAGGCTGTGCCTGTGTCCTGGAGAACAAGGCAGTGACACATGTGCCATGTTCCTGAGCTTGTAACAGGGCTGCTACCCCAAACTGAAACCCCAGGAAGTGGAACTGTGTTCATCCCCCGCCCTACAGGTTGGCCCAGACTGCCTTCCACATGCACAGACATTCAGGAAAGATCATCTCACACAATCTTATGATTGACCAAAAACTACACTGAGAATGAAAATATCACCATGGCAAAGCCAAACTTGTGAATAAACCACTGCATGCCAGGACTACCTGCAGGTCACTGGTTCTGCAATAAATGGCCACAGTTGGCGCATCTTCCTGCCATATGAATCCTATTCTCGCAGTTCTAAAAGCATAAATCTAACAAGGTCTCATCTGGTCAAAGGCTAGGTGTCTTCAAGGCTGGTGCCTTGCAGCAGCTCTACAGAGTCTGGTCATCTGCATCCTTCCCCTGCCACCCTCAGAGATCAGTGGTGAGTCCTCACACAGGGCTTTGGTTGTCCTCAAAGACCCTGTGACCACACTGGCTGGCTAAGGTGGGCAGTCCCCCTTCCTCCCACTGGCCATTGGCAGCCTTCACTCCTCTCTGCTGCATCAGGTGGCATATTCATGGCTTTAGGTGACAAGGGCAAAGAAATCCTGGAAGCTGTTAAGTCTCCAACCACAGCACGTCCTGGGCCAAAGCCTCTAACAAAGCTGAGCAAGGCCTGGTCAGCAGGCAATGACCAGAAGCAGATGGGCTTCCTCCCTTTCCTTGTGAGGAGGGAGGTGGGCAGAGGGATTGGTGTGGGCTCTCGCTGTTGCACACTGTCACAATGTAGGTCATGTCACAATTCATTACACATGCATAATTTTCAGCTACTAGCTAGAAGCCTCACAAATATTGTATCAGGCGGGTGTCATCTCCTGGTGTGGAAGCCCCAGGAGCTGGGCACGAGAAATGAGAAAGCTGGGTTTTGGCTTGGGTGAAACAGCCAACAGAAGGCAGGTTGTCCATCTACTCAAAGCTGCCTGTGGCTCTGAGGAGCAGGCGCCCAAGGACTCAGTCTGGCTGGCTGGCACAGCTGGTGTTGGGCCAGCACTGCCCCCTCAGGGGGACAGGGCAGGAGACTCTTCTACCAGATGCCTTGTAGTATCCACATCCCTACCTACTCCTCTATGAGACCTCCAAGACACTTGCGGGTTTGTCTGCTAGGCACACTGTCCATAGGAAAAGGAAAAGTCCCCTTGGAAGGGCTGAGCACGGGATCTCTGGTCTACACAGCAGGCTGTGACCTGGCCCAAACAGGCCTGCTTTGCCAGACAGACCTATTTGGGATCTGCAGCTGGGCTAGAGCCCCTGGGAGCAGATGGCACCTGCTCAGGGCTCGGACACCAGAGGCTTTCAGGCAAGGGCAAGAGCAAGAAGGAGAGAGGTGAGAGAGTGTGTGTGGTGCTTGCGTACGATCTGAGTTATGTACCAAGGTGCCCATTATGTGTGCTTGTGCATGTATGAGGGGTGTAGTGTTATACATGCCCTGCCTGGTGTGTATAGTGAACGTGCTGTATGGTATGTGCCTGGCATATGTAGTGTGCATTGTGTGCATAGTGCACAGCATGTGCTATGTGCTTTATATGTGCTGTATGTGTGGCATACGGTGGCCATATAGTACATGTGCTATGTGGTGTGTATGCAGCATATGATGTAGTGTAAGTGTGATACATGGTGTGTGTGTGTGTGTGTGTGTGCTGTACGGTGTGCACAGTGTGTGGTATGATGTCTGTGGTGTACAGTATGTTCATGCCATGTGGTCTGTGTACAGTGTATGGTGTGTGTATGGTATATACAGTGTGTGTGGTATGTGCTGTGAATGTGGTATGTAATAGGAGGGCGGTGCACATGCTGTGTCCTGTGTGTGCTATACAGTGTGTGTCTAGTGTGTGCTGTGAGTTTGACATGTGTGGCATACAGTGTGCGTGTGCTGTATGGTGTAGTGCGGTGAATGGTGTGCTTGGTGTGTGCGTGCTGTGTGGTGTGTGGTATTATGTGATGTGTGATATATGTGGTGCAAAGTGTGTGTGTGCTGCATGGTGTATGTATGGTACGGTGCATGTACACTGCATGATGTCTGTGGTAAATGGTGTGTATGTGTGTGGTATACAATGCATGGACGGTGCATGGTGTATGTGGTATACGGTGTGTGTGACGCCTGGCATGTGTAGTGTACATTGTATGTATAGTGCATGGTGTAAGAGTGTGTGTGTATGTGTGTGTGTGTGTGTGTGAGTGTGGCGTATGGTGTGTGCACAGTGTCTGCAATATTCACTGCCACCTGTGTGCACCGTGGGTATAATGTGCCCAGGACCAGCAGCTACAGGAGCCTGGTATTGGCTGCAGTCTCCACATGGTCAGGATGTCTTCTCAGCCCATCCTGCATGCTCTGCTGTGTCAGCAGTGGCCCAACAGGGCATCCTCCCCTGCCCTTCAAGAGGTCAGCCATCCCATCCCTACCATGTCTGCCTTCCCAGGAGCCTTCAGGAAAGACACTTTAATAGGTAGCATCACCCAGTCAGAAGAGAACTTTGACTGCTGTAAATCTCAGGTGCCTGCAGGTATGCCTCAGTTTCGAGAACTGCAAAGCTCAGGCAGCCAGATGTAAAACTGCTGGCTTGGGTGAAACATGGATGACAACTGGCAGCTTTGATGGCTCAGCCTAGTGGGCTTTGTACCCTCTGAGTCAATTCTGAGGAGACTTTTTTTTGTACCAGGGATCAAACTCAGGACCTTGCACTTACCAGGCAGGTATTTATGCCATTGAGCTATATCCCCAGCCCAAGACATCTTTTAATTCTAAGATGCCACAGCAGGATGACACTTAGTTCAGGGGACCAGTCTGAGTCCTTTGGTGGGGGACAGTCCACCACTACCTCATTTCCTGGTGTTTGTGCTCAGTCCCATGTTGGTCTTGACAAATTTCCTGGTGAATCCCTTGCAATCCAAAATGCAGGAACCAAATGGGCTGGGGACTTGACCGCAGCTCCAGGTCCTAGACTCCTCAAACCCAAGCCCATCCCTCCCTGGAGCCAAATGGCTGGGTGGTAAGGGGTTCTAGGTAGACTGAGCCCCTTGCCGGTGTACAAGAGGGCTCCAGACCTTGGGTGCCCAGTGCATGGCACATAGCATGCAGCCCACACACCCTTACCTCTCCCTGGGCAGCGGCTTGGGCTCGGGGCGGACGGTGGCCACAGAGAGAGCTGCCTGCCGGGCAGGGGAGGAGCAGAAGTTCAGATCCAGGGAGCCTGTCTTCCTGTGCAGTGGCTCCAGCCCCATGGCTCCCCGCATCTCACTCTCGATGGGGCAGGAGCCGGCCCTGCTGTGCACAGACAGGGGGGACACATCAGGGCCCGTGGCTCCCAGCAACGAGGAGTCTGTGGTCACCAAAGGGTCATGGGTTGGGGAGAAGGATGGTGGGGAACGTGACTTCCTCCTGGTGGATGCCCCAGCCAGAAGCTTCAGCAGCCCACTCTTCTTCTCTTTCTGGGGGGACACAAAGGATGGCACCGAGTGGTGAGGGTTTCTCATGCAGAACTCTGAAGATGATCTCACAAAGCTGGTGAGGAGGAAGCAGGTGAGATGGTGGCCTTATCTTCCCTCCTTCCTTCTAACCAGGTGGAAATGTTTCACAGACACCAGGCCCAAGGCTCAGCCACTAGGCCCGGATGCTCAGCGGCTGTCTTCTCCCCTTTTACAGAGACCTGGCACAGCTGCAGCCCCATGCATGTCCCCTGAAGAGCCCAGACAGCTCCTGTCAAGTCCTCACAACTAGGGAAGCTGTAGGGCTGTGCAGCTTACGGCTGGTGCCTCTGTAGGGCATCACAGCACAAGCCCCTGTGCCAGGATAGCTTCCTGTGTAAGCCCAGCAGCTGCTGACTTCCTGCTCTTCCCCACCCACCCAGGCACAGGTCACAGAGGCCCTGGGCTCTGCCTATGCCCAGGAGTGGGTGCAGTGCTGGTGGGGGCACTGGTCCCAGCCAAGGGCAGCCCTGGCATGCTCTCACTCCAGCAGGGAGGGAGACCTGCTCCTCGCACCTCCACCGTGGATGCTTTTGGGGAATTTCCCAGGTAAACCCCTGCCCTGAAGGCAGCTGCCCTTGCTCAAAGAGCGGCTCAGGATTCATGGACCACAGTTCCTCATGTACAGAAGAGGACCTGAAGGGCTTTACTCACAACCACATGACACTGGCATGTGACCCACACAGTCCCAGGGCCTCATAACCTTGTCCTGGGAACCCCAGACCCCTCTCCTGCTGCTGTTGCTCCCCAGATCTCAGGGGTGACCACACCCTGTAGTGGCATTAGCAACACCCTGGATCTAGGCTCTGAAGACATTGTGATTAGAGCAGCCCTGGACTGATACCAAAGAGGCAGGCCCTGAGCCGGCCAAGGGGGCCAGGCAGGGTCGCTGGGCAGCTGCACACCTCCCTGTGCACCATGCAGGTCTGTGCTGAGCCCACAAACCTTACAGAGTGTGAGCGGGCCCGGTCCTCAGCAGGGCTGGTGGTGTTCCCGTCGACACTGGAGATTGTGAGAGCAGAGCGCATGGCATCTGCCAGAGGACAGGCAATGTGTGTGCATGTGTGTGGGGAGGTTAACATGCATGTGTGCATGCACGTAAGTTTCTACACCTGCAGGAGCATGGGGGATATGCACATGTGAGCTGGAGAGACAACACCACACAGAGGGGCTCTGATAGCGTGGTGGTCCCAAGTCTGGGAATTTCTGTTTCAGTGGGGTTTAGGCTCTGATATTCAGTAAAAGTTCTATGTGGGCTCCATGACAGTGAGCATAAGTCTGAAGCAGCCATGAAACCAGTGACAGCCACTGCAGTTTGCTTGGACTACAAGCCCACTGGACACTGGTGCACAGACAGGTGGCTGTCAGGAGGGACACATCAGGGCCTGGCCTACGTGTATGGGTGCGCTACGTCCCTCATCACACTTGCTCCACATAGTTCAAGCCTGGCCTTGAGAATCCTTAGTCCACAGAGAACCAAGCCCACTGTTTAAGCCAATGGCCAAGGTGCTCACAGCCCCAGGAGAGAGGCCAAACCTCCTCAGCACCCCATAGAGTTTCACTGCCAGGCACACAAGATGCTTTCCTGAGCTGTGACCCAGGAGTGGTCATGGCTGGAGGCTCAGACCTACATTGACCCTCAGGGACCAGGAACACAGACACGGCCCCCTGGAAGGGGTGGCTGTGTTCCAGCTTTTGCATGTGTCAACAACATACACCACCTTATGCTTTTGGGCAATTGCCTTAGTAACTGCAGGTACGTGAGCAGGACAAGTTGCAATCTGCTTTGAAGATGATGGTAGAGTAAGAGGAACCCTGGGGCAGGCCTTGATTACACAGAGGGGTAGCTGTGGGAGACACTGACTGACTGGGGGACAGTCGGCAGCTGTGAAGAAGCAGAGGCAGAAAAAAGGAGGTGTGGAGAGCTTTGTGAGTTGCTCAGGCAGGAGCAGGTGTGGACGGTGCACCATCAGGCCTGGCAGCCAGTGAGATGATAGGAGGCAGGGGCAGGTATGGGGTCCCGATGTGGCCCAGGCTGTGCTTAGAAAGAGCTGGGTCAGCTGAGCAGGAACAGCAGGCCTGTCGATGGGGATGGGTACAGGTGGAGGGCCAAGGACCAAGGCTGGGGGACGGCGGTCAGGACAAGGCACAGCGGGTCCTGCTCTCTGCCCACATGGGTCTAGTCTTGACTCTGTCAAGCCCAATCCCAGTGCTAACAGTCTGTTGAATACTGTCAATGTTCTGGCCAACTCGGAAGCATGCTAAAGACACTACCCGAGTTTCAAAAGAGGCCATCTCCAGCCATAGGCCCCCAGCCCAGGAAGGGAACACAGATCCTCCCCAGTGCCTGCACAAGTGGCCAAGCGTAGTCAGAAACCCCAGGGGCCTGATGCACAGGAGACTAGGCCAGCAGTGCTGGAGGCTCCAAGCAACTCTGAGCGACAGAGGAAAGAGACTTCGGGGCAACGCGAGGCCTTCTCTTGTTGTCTGGCTTAAGGCAGCAAGTTACACTTGGAAGTTTTTTGGTTATTATTTTATATTTGGAAACCTTGTTGGAAAAGGAAAAGGGTAATTAAAAGCTATGCACTGTTGAAATTTTAATGGAAAAAGGGCACATCTCTAGTTCTGCTTGAAAACAGATTTGGAAAGAGCAGAGGTTTAGAACAATATAAATATGCAAAGCATTTTCAGAAGGGCAGAGGAGAAAAGATCTATAATGGATAAAGAGGAAGAAGTTAACGAGCTAATTAAAAGAGACAGAAAATTGTGCGTAGAGCTACTGAGTATTTCAAACATTAAAATATCTTCAGAAAGGCTGTCTTGGAAAGAGACAGACTGTAGCAGAGGACCCAGTAGGAAGCAGCGGTAACAGCAGGCTACAGAGGCCAGGCCGGTCTCGTGAGCTCCCCTCGCGCTCTGCGGGGAGCAGTCCACAAGTGCTCTCCTGCTCTTCTGCGCTGTCCTTGTACTTCACAGGCGGAGCATGTGGTGAGGAGTCCATGGACCTCAGGGGATCTGCTGGGTACTAGCTAGTGGGGGTTACTGGCTGCTGGTCACCACCAATCTCCCAGAGTCACTGGGTCTAGTCATTGCCTCGCCCAAGAAGCTACTAAGCAACTAGTCATTGCCCCCAGCTCAGAGGAGTTACTGGGTACCAGTGATTGCTCCATGCTAAGCAGTGAGTCAGTGGTGACCAGCGATGCTCCCACATCTGACGGATTACGGGTTGCTGGTTGTTCCCTCCCACGTGGCTCCATCTCTAAGGTTTTTACTACTTAAAAGATGACTCTGCCCAGTGCTTTGCGGCTGAGGTTGCACTTGCGGTGAAGATAGCTTTCTGCAGCTCTTTCCTTTTCCGCAATACACCCTAACCCTTAAAACGCGCTTCTGTCTGTGTTCCCACGTCAGCAGGGGAGCAAGGGCCTAGGAGCAGCTCCTGCTTCTGCTGTGGTTGGGGGATGAATAAATGTGTCACAAGCAGCTGCTCCAGCATGTCAGCATTCATTTCTGAGTAATCTGACAATTCTCAGCTTGGTGGGGATAAGCACTTTATTTCCTAAAATTGCAAAGTCAAATCTCTTTTGATCTTTTATAGAAGCCTCAGGGCTAGAAGTTTTACTCTGAGTCTGCCTCATAATTTATATGGGATTCTCAGTGAGCTATCAAATTTAGAATAAATTTCTAATATTTTGTCTTGAATACTGTGCCATGTAGTTGTGAAATTAACTAATTCACTCCTCCCAGGAGCACAGGGTGAGGAATATGAGTAGCAAGAGGCTGCATGGGAGGGCCTCTCTGTGCTACCTACACCCAGCTCCTGGAAACGGATACAAACATGCTTGTAACTTGTGGCACATGTACATGGGATAGTAATTATTGTTATTTTGCATTTTTAACAAAACCCCATGTGTCATGGGAGTGGAAACGTCTGTCTCCAGAAAGCACCAGATGCCTTGCTCAGGGCCTGTGGGTCAGGGATGCTGAGACCCAGAGATTTTTCCAGCCCAGCCCAGCACATATGGCCTCGGAGTGTGACCCCATGCCGTGACCCATCCTAGCACTGATCCACCACAGCCCGGCACCTTCCCTCTGTCCTGCCTCACAAAAGAAGGGATGTGGGGCTAAGCCCAGGTGCTGGTCCTCTGGAAGCTAGAGGTTAGAGGAAGGCTGTGTAGACAGCAGAGGAAGAGTGCCCCCACATAAGCCTCAGCACAAAGGAGAGCACGAGAGGGTGCCAGGCACCCGGGGCGGAGCCGGCACAAGACATGGCTGGCCGCCTGAGAGAAGGAGGTCGGTTTCCAGCAGAGGGTCACACCTTCCAGCATCCTCTCATTGCTACGCCTCCTCCCTCCTTCCAGGAACCAGGCAGAGCAGCAAGGAGACTTCCAGAGGAGCCTCAAGTCCCCACCTACCCAGGGCACCTCTCTTTGGCCCATAGTGATCAGGCTGTTGTCAGTCAAAGGCCCCCCCCCCCCCCCCCACTACTAGAACCTTCCTGAGGTCTCTGCTCCCACACACAGATCTGTCTACTGTTTTCCTATGCCTAGGCAGACTCTGCCTTCCTCTGGGCCAGGGTGGGGCATGCAGGGGAGCAAAGAGAGCTCCAGGCTTCAGGGTGGGAGGTACACCAGCCTTCCACCATCCTCTCAGGTCACACCAGATCTTGTTTCTCCTGGTGATTTGTGGGGCCACAAAGATCATTCTGAAAACAGTAACCAGACCCTCTTCAAAGGCCTGGACCCAGCTCCTTCTATGGGAAGCTGCCCAAGAACTGACCCGCCATAGCATCTACAGATCACGGTGCCTCTGGGATTCCTCTTCTACCCAGCAGCACCAAAGCAGATGCATCCCCAAGGAGAAAAACCCCAGTCAACCCAGGCAATTTGGGTGATGAAAAGTCCTCTGTGATGTGAGTTCTAGTGAATCATAGGTTAAAACCAGCCCAGCCCAGCCTACGCACAATCTACTGTCTGCCTAGCACCACAGGTGTCCCCAAGCCATCCCCAGGTGTGGTCTCCAGGGGGCTGGTAGGCAGACAGCACTCCAGCATAGCTGAGAAGAGCAGGACCTGGAGCATCAGGGTTAGGCTGCAGAGCACCCCAACCTTTGCGGGTGCCAGGCCTGGAGAGAACTCTGCTCAGGCTGAGGAGTACAGAGCAGTGTGCAAACCAGAGAGAAGGGCTGAGGTCGAGACCAAGAGAGCAGGTCTGAAGGTCCAAATCCCATGGGGATAAGAGAAGAGGACCAGCCTCCAGGGTGGCCTCTCTGGACCTCCACACCACAGGTGCCGCCTCACACAGACCTGGACCACGGCGTCGCCCTCTACCACCGGCAGTGCCAGAGCACCACCCTGCCGTACTCCTCGGAAAGTCACTCTCTTCCACTGGGAGCCCAGAGCCCATCCATTCCATCTCGCTCCAGCACATGCTGGAAGTGCCCCGAGCCACCCACTGGGCTCAGCACCAAGAAGCCATGTGGCATGAAGTTCTGCCTCCGTGAGCAGCAGAGCTGGAGCCCACTGTCTCTTCCTGAAGGAAATTCAGCAAGAGGAACTCCTAGAGATGCTGCCAAGTACTTTCAAATACTGCTTTGCCACAACCAGACAGGAGAATGTGTGACAGGGTTCCTCAGGAGGAGACGTGAAGTGGCACTGTGCGCCCACAGTCAGTAGCCGTCCAGCTGTGGTCATGGTGGAGTGGGGCTGGGGCTGCCTGAGTCACAACCCTGTCTGTGTCTGGGCTCCCCAGCATCCTCTCAGCTCCTAAGCTGCAGATGGTAACTGTGAATGCAGTGTGCCTTTCTGGGAGTCAGAAAAGGCCCACCTGGGAGCACAGATGGAAAACAGGGGCAGGAAGTCTTACAGTCCTTATGTTGGTTGAGTTTAGAAGGGCAGAGCTCCCCCGGGGCTGGCTGAGCCTCCCGCCAGTCGCCTCTTCCCTGGGGTACACCAGACCTGCTCTCCGTGCTGCCCTCGGTCCCATTCAGCCCCAAGCTGGCTGGTTGCTGGCCCAGGTGTTTCTGCTATGTGGGGCTGGGGGTCACCTGAAGTAGAAAACACCCCTGTGGGTCCCTAAACTCTACCCAAGCTGTCAGCAGAGGAACCCTAACTATGCCTGGAGTCCCCACAGCTTACCGAGATTTTGTTGGCTGTGTGCTCAGAGGGTAGCAGTGGGCATACCATGGCTCCCGCCTGACTCCTACACATCTGAACCCACATGGCTGACTGTACCACACAGAACCCTCTTGGGCCAGCCACGTGGAAGGCACTAGTGTCCATGACCTGCAAAGGAGGATTGGGGGCAAAGAACAACCTGCACTTGAGTGCGACCGCAGCCCTCTCTGGTAAGCCTGACCTACTTTCTGTTATCAGGGGAGGCCCCCAGGGGCCAGGGAAGGAGTAGAGCCCTCCCGTTGCCCAACACACAGGCTGTGTCTCAGAACCAGGCCCAAGATGGATGGGCCCAACCGACTGCAGGCAGACACGAGCCCAGAGCAGCCATCTCAGTCCTGCAGCCTCAGAAGCCGTGACATAGGGCTCCCTGTGACCATGAGAAGAACATCATGCTGGACAGGATGAGGCAGCAGGTGCTGAGGTCAGGAACCACTGTGAAGGACTTGAGTACAGTCAGCCACCCGAGGGGACAGAGGCCTGGAGCCATGCTTAGCATGGCAAGGCCTGGAAGAAGAGTGCTGCCCTCACCTCACACTAACTCCAGCTGCCCTGCCAGTACCTCAGTCTAAACCAGTTCCACATAGGACAGCAGCAGAGCCTCGGAATGTAGGAAATCGCGACAGGAGCGTCTCCAGGTGGCTCACACGGGACGAGCCCCAGACGGCTGTGCAGACGTGGCTGGGCACTGCAATATGGCCTGAGTGCTCCATAGATCCAGCAGAGACTTCACAAGGAAAAGGAGAGGCCCACAGCTCATTAGCAATTTCTATATAGATTGCATTTTGAGACAAGAATAGTTTGGATGCTATCCGTAGTGGAATAGGCTACAAAAATGAATTTCACTTTTAACATTTTACTTTTAAAAAATGAGGATACTGGAAAATGCTCATTAAGTCTACAGCCAGCATTCTCTTTCCATTGGGCACACTGATTGGGAAGTGTGGATTCCAATCCCGGTTGGCCTGGTGTCCACCTGGCTGGTCAGCTACCTCCATCAAGCTGAGAGGAAAGCTGAAAGTGCAGCCCACACCAGTGACTGGAGTGGCACCCTGCTGTCTGCTTGTTTCTCCTCAGGAAGCATGCCTGTCCCATCTGGCTACACAGGCTGCACCTACATGAAAGCGCCCCATTCAAGTGAGGGGTACTCTTCCCACAGACTTGATGTTCACTGCTACATTCTCCCAGCACACAGCAATAAGGATCTTATTCTAACAAAATGAGTGCATTACACTGATTTTCCACAGCTTAGGAGGGAACAGTGCTCCAATTTGCTTAAAGCCTCCACCAGCTGCTTTCCTGTCTGGCCTCTGCCCATCTCAGGTCAGGTGCAGCTGAGGGAAGAACAACTCAAAGCCCTCACACAAGCCTCCACTGATAGGTACCACTGGTGTCTGGTGCCAAGGATGCCCAGGATGCCCACTTACCTTCTCACCCCTCTTGTCATCCAGTCTGCACCCTGTGCCAGTGGGGCTAGATGTAGACAGGACCCCGCCAACACCAATGTCCCCACTGAGGCTGGTGGTGCTGACACTGGGTGGTGTGATGGCTGACGTGGCAGAGGTGAGGGGGATGGCTGGCCGGGGACTCATCTGACCTAGGGACTGCTGGCCATGCTGTGGGGACACCATGGAGCGGGGCCTCAGGCTGGTAGCAGGCAGCCGGGATGGAGAGCTCTGAGTGCGCAGGGGTGTCACGGTGGCAGTTGGCCGATCCTGGGCCTGGGTAGAGCAGTGGGTGGCTGGGGTAGGGGTGGAAAGACAATAGGTAGATGATTAGTCTGCAGGCTGCTGTGAATCCAGCACCTAGCCTCTCAGTGAGGCCTTTTCTTCCTGGACCTGGCCACCAGCACAGATACCCCGTTGCTGGAGGAAAAATTGAAGCACCGCAAAGACGCCCTCTCATCTCCTCAAAGCCCAGTGGCCAACCTCCCCCAACTTGCCACCGCCCTTCCCAGGGGGAGCTAAGTGTTCCAGGCTGCTGAGCAAGGGCTCATTTTCAGTTTCCATGATGCACTCCAAATCAGCGTGCTTTCATTGCTACAACAAAATACCTGGGGCTGGACTCAGAGCCAGCAGGCCTGGAGGCTTTATGGCCTGGAGCCTCTGTGAGCTCAGGTACCATGAAGAAGTCAAAGCAGATCCATCTCCGTGGAGGATCTGCTATGGTGGAGGATGCATTGTGGGGGGGCGGATGCACAGTAGTGAGGGTGGATGCGAGGCAGGCAATGCCATGGTGAGACAGAGCCCAGAGTGGGAACCAGGCATAGCTTGCTCTTTAGAACTCCCTCAGGGTACCGTCAGAACCAATTTAATCCCTTACCTGGGTCAGATGCAGGGAACACAGTGAGAGCAGCTGGCTGTGAGGCCTTCTGCTTTGGACCCATCAAGCAGCACCATCACTAGGGACCCCCCATGGCCCCTCTTGAAAGACCCACCAACGTCACACACATGTGGGCTTTTAGGGGAAAAATCACGTCCGCACAGTTAGCATCTTCTAACTGGATTTCTGTGCTGTGACAAACGGATGCATTCTCAAAATTTTTAAAAACTTGTTGATTAAGAAGTTTAGCCTCAAAAGTAACGCCTGGGAAAGGTTCTCCGAAGCCTTGAGATGGTTCTGTATTATGCAGCAGCACTGCACACCAGCTGGCCTTGGCCTGCAGCTGGGCTCTGGTTGGCACTGACTCTTGGTTTCCAAACTGGGCTCAGAACCTTGCTTAGCCAGGGTCAAGCGCACGAGACAGCTCTGGTGGGTGACAGTCACAGGATGATTAAGGGTGTGGTAACTAAATTAGTCCACTAGTTAGTTGAACATGGTTCTGGGTGTGGATCAGGGGAAGGCTCACCTGGGTATGGTGACACCAGTTTGCAGCCCGAATGGACTGTGAGGTGAAGAGAAGGGAGGCAGGTCAGAGGCTCGCTGTCTTCTGCCCAGCCCGCCTTCTCGGTTTCCGTTCTCCCAGTCTCCTTGGCCATGTCATCCTGCCTTGGAGCCAGCTGACAAAGACTGAAACTTCCCCAAACTATGAACTAAAATAGCCCTTTCCTCCTCTAACTCGTGGGTGTTGGGTAATTTGTCCCAGCAATAGGAAAGTAACTAAAGCATCAGGCAGTCAGATACTATGCTGTGTGGTTTAGGGAACAGTGACAAAAAAGCATCTATACCCACTCAGCACAGCTACAATTATTTCAAGTATTTTGGATCCATGATTGAAGCCAGACATGATAGATAGTTATGGAGAGCTGGCGCTACACAGAAATACAGCTGATTTTTTATACTGATTTTATATCTTCATGCTGGATTTTTTTAGCTCATGTGTGTGTGCGTGTGCTTTCCTTAGGGTTTTCTATATATAAAATCATGCTGCTCGCTGCTATAAAGTTTTATGCCTTCCTTTCCAATCTGCATACTTTTCTTCCCTGGCCCAGCCTGGCTACAATTTTAGTACTGAACAGAAGTGAGAGCAGCAAACATTCCTGTCTGTCCCCGACCTCAGGGGAAAAACCTTAGTATTCCGCCACTAAGTGAGATATTATCTGTGCATCTTCACAAAATCCTTTGTGAGATGGAGGAAGCCAAGCTCTCAAAGAAGACTCACTGTCTGAGTGTCTTACATCAGGGATGAATACTGATGTCTGCACTATGGGAACAATCATATCATTTCTTAGTTTGGTAATGAGTCAAACTGCATGGATTGTTAATCCCAACTTGCTTTCCTAGAATAAGCCCTACTCACTGTATTATCCTTTCAATTTATTGTCATATTTGATTTACCAAACTTCTGTTTATGATTCCTATGTCTGTTTATGAGGCATACTTCTCTGTGGTTTTATTTTCTTGGAATTTCTAGTATTATAAT